>WSZQ02067638.1:0-20079 GCA_019419845.2 Weissflogia rhopalogaster
TACTGTACAATTTTAAGAAATTTTGGGCCCAAAAATATAATTGTATACTTCAGCTTTTCATTGAAATTTTCCAATTTAAACTTCCAATGGTATAGTGAAATGACAGTATAGCCAAAATATTTGCATTTATAATAATATTGCACAAAACACAAAACAACACAAAATAATTATATTAATAGAAATATTATACAATCAATAGTTAAATAAATTGTTTCATTTATAACATAGTTCTGAATGGCTTTAAATTTAAAACTTTTGTAACTTATAAATATGATGTTCCTTAGCCTGTTGCTTTTATGCAACAAATATTAACATTATTATGAGGTTCCAGAGGGATATTAACGTTAAAAACAAAAAAAAATAATGACAACATAGAAATAAATGATTGAATATATTGAATTATACATAATAATATATTGAAATATATTGAATAAATGATTGAATAATAATAATATTGTATTTGGTCCATAGATCTGGCTATCGACCTGACTAGTCCTTCAGCCATTTTTATATAATGGTGATGTTGTTTGTTTTTGTTGATGTTTTTGGTGATGTGATGTGTATAGTATGTTGCTTTCCTCCGTGTTGAGTAGAAAATATATGTTTTGATAGAATGTCGGTACATCGTGGAGTGTTGCATCCTATGATGTGAATTTTGGGATTTATTAATGTGGTTTTTATCGATGTGGATTTTTAGTGTGAATTTGTAGAGTGAATTTTAGTGTGAATTAAATAATGAATTAATTCACACTAATGGTGCCCATCGCGGGGACTCGAACCCGTCCGACTGAGTGGTAAACCGAAGCACTACCAACTGTGCTGTCCAAGTGGGCATAAATGATTATTTAACCTAATTAAATTGTATTATTGTGAAATATTGAGATTTAAAATATTAACTGGCAGTGAAACATAAAAAATAAAGAATCACTTTATTGATCAAATAACGAAATAAAAATGAAAGTAGGTAGGGGAATGTGAGCAACCTCGCAGTTCGCCTCGCAAATTGTCACTGCTTTTTACATTGGATTGGATTGCTTTCTATAGACAATTAACAATAAAGCTAATTAAATATCTCTAATTGTAAGATATTCCAAACTGTAATGCAAGTATGGCCATCTACTGAGATATATAATAGTTCTTGGTTGCGGACTTGATAGAAAGATGACTCAAATAAAAATTTTAACATTACCATTATAACAAAGGCAATGATATCATAAATTGGCAACAATGAGACTTGTATAATAATAATATTGAGGTCTGATAAACCTGCCACAATCTTAAGAGCCATAGTTGTCCTCAGCGTCCTTTTTAAAGATCTAATGTCAATAGCGAATGCGCTTGAAAATAGTTTATTTATTTGTGCATACAGGGTAATAAAGCACTTGCAATCGTCTACGTTTTTATACGTGACTTCAGGAGTTGCTAAGATTTCAAGCAAATTTCTCGAATTTGAGCAAATACATACATTTCAAACTCATTGTATGCAACCCAAAATACATCAATATGTTTCAGGCCTGTTGTGACAAAACAAAAAAGAAATATGTCATATCACAACCAACAAATTAATACGTTCCACGTATTCAAGCACAAAATACCAAAATAGTTTACTTAACATCCATGAGGATTTGGAAAACGAGAATCACTTTATTAAAGCAAGTGTACACGTCACGACTCGTTACATTTCTTTTGTAAAACGCTAAGTGACAAAAATATCCATAAAAGTAAGGTTAATTGTATTTTCACTATTTCTTGAAATGATTAGATGTCATTTTTGTATTATCATCACACTAAATTAATATATTTTAAATTGCAGAATGTCGGATTTTTCGACGTGGTTTAATTCCGTACCATTCTTCACAAGATACTGGTTTGCAGGCACAATCGCTCTCACATTGATAGGACGTTTTGGAATACTTAATCCAATGCATTTGTTTCTTCTTTGGGAGCCATTATCGCGGTTTCAGGTGTGGAGATTGATCACAAGTGTATTCTACTATCCTTTGTCACCGGCGAGTGGATTTCATTTTCTCATCAATTTATTTTTTCTTTATAAATACTCGGGATACCTGGAGTCTGGTTTCTACACCGGTAAACCTGCCGATTACTTTTTTATGCTGCTGATTAATTGGATAAGCTGCATATTACTTGGATTAGCTGCGGGTCTACCTGTAAGTTTTTACAATTTACTTCATTGCAACATTTCAAAGTACGTATGTGTATATATTTTTAGTTTTTAATGGACCCCATGGTCTTAGCTGTTCTTTATATTTGGTGTCAGCTAAATAAGGACGTTATCGTCAATTTCTGGTTCGGCTCCCGCTTCAAGGCAATGTATCTACCTTGGGTTCTACTTGCATTCAACGTTGTTGTGAATGGTGGTGGAATGATGGAAATCATCGGCATCCTCGTAGGACATCTTTACTTTTTCCTTTTCTTTATATACCCAGCGCAGACGGGCAACTCCCAGCTACTATCGACGCCAGCCATCTTCAAGCAGTGGTTCCCCGGCCAGGCTGGTGGAGTTCATGGTTTCGGTGTGCCGCCTGAGCGTCCAGCCACGGCTCAACCACCAAGGGCGAACCGATCTTGGGGTACTGGCCATCGACTAGGCACAGATTAAATAATTTTCATTTCGATATTGATAAATTGGCCGCACCGCAAATGTGTATTGTATGAACATCTGTGAAAGTTGTAGTTTTGTGTTGGTGTCATTTAAGAGACGATGGGTATGATAATGTATATTTAAAAAATTAAGTCATAAAAACTACTGGTTACTGATGAAATGGTTTTTAAATACGCATTTTTAAAAATGCAAGTTTTTTTTTCCTTTTGGAATCTCTAGTTGATTACGGATATTTTTAATTTGTACCTGAAGTCATTGCGGTTTTCAGAAAAGTAAGGAGGAAAATGAGAAATTTTCAATTTATTGCTTTTTGCCCTTGTTAATTAACGGGGTTATACGGAAAATTAATGTTTACAGATAGAGAAACATTGTTTATTATTTTATACATCGTTGTTTTTACCCTTTGTTAGTGCATATGTGAAGTACCATAACTTTTGTATTGAAATGTTCGCCGATCCCGCCAATTGCGTAGTCCAAGCAGTAATACAGATTCTCCATTCAAAGAAATTAACACCTATGAAAATCCACCGACAGCTCACTAAGGTTTATGTGCCGAATGCCTTTTCGACATGAATGACTCTTCAGTACGTTTTTGCTTAGCGTTGAAAGGGAGTTTACTATGAAGAATCAACGAAAGACTGCCCGTTTCGGATACAATTGTCCAGAAGATTAGTACAAACAACTATGTTTTGTATTTGTACAAATTATGATAATCTTATTTTACGTACTATCCTTACAGTAAAATCCGATGTACAATGTGGATTGAAATCCATTACAATATGTAATAATCACCGGATTAAAACTTTTGAATTTGAGGCTTGCGGTGTCGATTCCAGGAGACCTTAAAATATAAATAATACTGTATTTAATCATCGGAATTGGGCTGCGAACATTTTGTGAGATGTTTACACTCTTACGAATTGCAATAATTAGAAAGAGAAAATGATGAATGCCTTCGACAGGACTTGAACCTGCAATCCCCGTATGTCATGTATCATGCAGAGTTGTTCCCAAAATCTAGCAAATTGCGACTGTCAAAAAATGGATAAATGTGTTTTAGAATTTTCAACAGTTTTTCCAGATGATCAAAGAAAAACCAAAAAATCCGGAAGAATGGAAGAAATCAGGAACTATCCCGAAATACAAGAAAGGCAACAAACATGCCCAATAACTACAGAGGAATTAGCCTATTAAACACCATAGTAAAACTGTTCACATGAATACTACTATGTAAGGTCACTGAGAATGTATATAGTTTGAAAATGCATTAGCAGATGGCGCCAATTGGTATTTTCGATACCAATAAGTACCGATACTTTTCTTCGATACTTGGGTATCGAAAGTATCAAATTTATCGAATATTGCTGATGCTTGGGTCGGCTTCTGTTGGTGCACAATTGTCATATGTTCCATTTAATCTGTGGGGAATGTATTCCCTCCAAATTTATGTCACATACACACACAAGTAATGTTATTCAAACCGTCACACCTGCCAGCTAGAATGTATCTCTACCAGGCTAATTCTATCTCTTTCCTACACTAACTTTCTTGCCTTTTCGACACTTCTCGTTTCAGACTTCTGAACACCGCACTTTTTCTAGCGCTGTTACCAAGCCTGATGGCTTGCGCGCCTCGGTCACTTGGTCTTCAACCACACATACCGAAGATAATAAACTACGTTCGTATCTCAAACACTTGAAGAACATTCTTCCACAAATAATTTAGATTAAACTACCAATAACATTTCTCGCAAGCAATTTTTTTCATTTGACAAATACGTTCAACCATTTTCGGCGTTCTTGCATGGTCGCAGAAAATTGGAAGTTAGCATTTTAAACGAAAAGTGCATACTTTTAAAATACCCTCAGCACAATAACACGATAACTAATCAATATGTAGGCATTTTACATTTAAACAAATTTAACTTACTCGCTTAGAAGCAACCACAGATCACGTAGTAAGTTCATTATAAACCAAACTTTAAAAGTTTAAAAGAATTTAAACTTTTCAATGTTTTAAATAGAACTAACCTTGTGATATGTGGGATTAAGTTTATCTGCTAGATCTATACAAAATAAAGTGTTTGTTAAACCCCCAACACCCTACCACCACTTCCCCCACAGACTAGTAACGGCTTTCCCTAAGGATGCCCCACTTCTTGCCTATTGACACAATTATCTCAGATTATCCATTGCCGCTCCGAATAACGCGCTAACAACATCTAGCGACCTCATTGGATGAAACTCTTCCATGATTTGTGAACCATAGATGATACTTAAATGCTGTGAACTCTTCCGACCGACTTAAGAGTACGGAAAAATGCGGAACTAAAACGTGAAATTCAAACTTTGTTGTAAAATATGTCCAAATCTACATATCATAGAATGCCCATGCTTGTACTGATCGATTCCTTATTAAATATAGTTTACTTTGATATATAACAAGACTATCCGTTGTCAAGAAGGACTATTTGATGCGTTGAGAAATGCACACGTGCCAATAGCTTCGGTAGATCCATAGTAGAACTAACTTTATTTACAAGATTAATACTCCTAGTAACCAGTTAATCAGCGGCACCCGAAAATTGCTGCGACTGCTGCACCAACGAAATTTCCCAAACTTTGCAATGCCCCAAGTTCGTGTATGAAATAGCAATTTTCACTGGATACAACCATTGGAATATTTCTTCTTTTTTACAATAAATACCACACGTACATACAAGTATTATAAACTCACAACAACCACATACTTTACACATAATTGCTACCAATGTAAATTTCTAATCTTCGATAGTGTGCGTAATTTTCCGAAGCCGACCGTCTTATCGAACTTCGAAAGTATTCGCAAATTCCCGAATGCTACCGGCATGCTAAATTTCATTCTTCAAAAGTGTTCGTAAATTACCGAACTCTTGGGAATGTTCGTAATTTATCGAACCCTTCCGACTTCTCGAACATCGGAAGTATTCGCGAAACCTACTGAAATTTCATTGGAAGTGTTCGTAAATTACCGAAAACTTCCGATTTTTGAGTTCATAAATTTCGCCATACTTAAAATACGCAAAAAACAAAATGTTGAACCGTATTTTATAATTTCGATTCAACGCCAACGTCGTAAAATGCGTTTGATTTGTTGATGTATATTTAACACGCATGTTTCAGAACATTTGGGGTACTCGAAAGATGACGTTAAAATGTCCTCACAATCCCAAGATATGCAATATTATTACAATTAAGACAGAAAAAGTATTTATTTAACGAATTTTCATTTTAAAAAAAGTATCATTATTCCAATACCACACATTACTAATCATATGTTTTCTTCAAACTGTGTTCATGAGATTTACGATGTAAATCGTGCATCTTCGAGATTTGGTCCAAATGCCCAGTAATTTTCGACGTATTTCTGTCAATCCATTGAAGGGAATCCATGTGAGCGTTTAGAATCTTCCTGATTTGCGTGATCTATAATACAAACAGTTATAGTGATAAAAAATACCAACGGGGAAAGTGTATATAAAAGAATAAAACATTTACCGGATTGGAACTTTCTTGAGCCTTATTGGACTCGTTCAACTGTTCAATGATTTCTTTTAAGTCCTCGCTCATTTGTTTCAACTGAGTATCTATATTTTCCGCCAATTGATAAGTGTGAAGACGGTCTACATCAGTTAGGGGAATATCACTTAATTCCTTCTCCAAAGGCGTAATTAAATCCTCCAATTCTTTTTGCTGAGCATGAACAAAGTCCAATTCCTGGTCCAATTGCTGCTGTTGTTGCTTAACCCTCTCAATGCCACTGTTCAAAGACATCACCTTTTCTCCGTTAGAAACAAGAAGACGATCCCAAGCATTCAATTGTTTCGCTTGGTTCGAAAACAGCTTTCCTTGCTCCTCAAGATCGATAGTCCACTTAGTGATGGCATCGACTAGTTGGCCAAAGTTCAAATTGCCTGTATTGATGGTGGACGCTGTGGTTGTGGCCAAAGTTGTATTCAGAGTCGGTGCTGTAGATGCAAGGGAGAAACCCGTGGTTGCTGATATCGTTTTCGGAGCGGTGGAAGCGGTTAGTGAGAAACTTGGTGTCGGCGCGACTGATGCAACAGTTGTAGTTTTTACAGCTGATGTACCAAATCCGAACGAAGACGTTGTTGCTGTAGTAGCTGGTTTTGTAGTTGAAGCTGCACCTAAGAGAATTCTAGTATAAGTCTGTACTGGGAAAAATATGAATTAAAACCACCTGACAGACTGAATCCCGTGAATGTAGGAGCAGCTGTTGTGGTCGCAGGAGCAGCGGTGGTTTTTGGTGCTCCTAACAATCCAAAACTGGGCGTGTTTGTGGCCGGAGCAGCAGAACCTAGATTAAAAGAGGGTGTTGCTGTTGCGCCTGCCACAGGTTGTGCCGCTGTTGAGTTAGCAGCACCGAAGGAAAATCCACCGGTTGCTGGAGCTGGTGCTGCTGTTGTTCCACCTAGTAGTGAACCACCGAGATTAAACGAAGGTGCTGCACTTGCAGTTGTTGTTGCGGCTCCTACTGCAGCAAATCCACCACCTGAAATTACTTAACGATTATAAAACTGCTTTTACATAAAATATATATGTAACCTTAATACCTTGATTAAAGGACGTGGCGGATGACTGTGAAGAGCCAAACGATAGGGGTTTAACAGTGCTTGCTTTAGCATCTCCCGCACCGGCATTGGCACCGAAAGAAAACCCTCCCGTTGTAAGACCATCTAAAGTTTTAATCAACAACTCGTAAACATGATAAGAATAATTCGTTTGGACTTACCTGTTTTAGGCGCACCGAGTGAAAATGCCATCGTTAATAATTCTATATTCAATCACTTAGCAAACCAGTAATTTGCAAAGTGAATACAAGGGCGGCAATCAACAACATGTAAATACAATTTACGAAGAAATTTTAAGGTTAATGTTCAGCCGTTAAGATGTATGTTAGGTAGCATAGGTTATTTTAGGCTCTCAAATGTTTCAATTTCCAATACATAAGTCACGCAAACCAACGGACCTGGTAATTTTTCCGTTTCAGGTAGGATTTGGTATACTGGCGGCTTCGCAAATGGTAGATTTCACTACATTATTATTAGTTCAACCATATAATAAAATTTTTCGAAGTTTATTTTTCTCAAAATTCAAGTATTCGAAGTATTACATATTTTGGGATTGCTATATTCCAAACAGGAACTCATCCCCTTTCCGATCACGTCGATTTTATTATAATTATTAGTATATCCGGCAAATGAAATTTCGACATATTTTCAAATGCAGTTGCGCCCTCTTTAGGGGTTTCAAAAAGTTATTGGTTGCCTATTTCGAAACTATTAAATATATTGCAGATACCATAGATACGGAAACCTGCTCCGCTGTACATTAATTTTCAAACAGTTAAATCTAGATGGCAACACATTGAATTAAATTTATTTTGTAATCATAATTATGAAAAGTCAGAACTTTACAGTCATATATACTGTTTAAGTAAAATCATACAAGAATGACACATGGAAATATTTAAACTAAATCGAGTGTTGCGGGGTTTGACACAGCGTTGATTCAGTAGTCGATCACCCGAATTTAGTGATTTTTTTCATATATTCGGTGGTTATTAAAATACCTCATGACGGCACCGGTGTCCCATAATGTACTTTTCATCTTAGGCTTTAAATTAAAGTTCAATGTGACAGGAGAGTCATATTTCTTAATCGAAATTTGCATTCCCAGCAATTTATAGGTTTGTTTCATTTGCTTTATTTATTGTTTTCATAGATATTTTGATGGTAAATATGCAGTTAACGTTACTCCGGTAGACTGATGGGGCTCTGATATATAATTAAATTATTAAATTCCTGAGGCAATGTAATAAATTTGATATCAATCTATTCCCAAGAATACCTTCTTTCTGATGATATCTCCTGTAGCCCAACCTCATTGGTGCGAGATATCAAATTATTATTGACTTTTATATTAATTATTGGAAAATATCAATGAAAATAGTCCTAAACGGGCGAATTCCTGTGGCAATGTAATATAGCTCAATCAATTTACGAGAAGAAGTTACTTTAGATTACATATTCTCTCAATTAAATTATCAGGCTAACTTAGAAAGGTAGAAAAGTATTTTCTTTTTGTTAATATAAATATATTGAAGTGTTCTTTCAAATTCAGGAGTAAACTTATATAGTAAGTTTCACGAAACAAAAGTTTCACTCCGTTCTTTTAACGGTGGAAAAAATCCGATGGTTTGGAGCGAATTGCTTATAAAAAAGATATCTGACACCAATACGGTTAGGACAGATGATAGAAAGAGGGTATTCTAAGTAGTTGATTGATACCAAAGTTATTACATTGCCTCAAGAATTGGCCTTTTTAGAACTATTTTAATTGTTTAGTTTTAATAAGTTAATATCAGGAAAAATGCATAACAGTTATTTTGCATGAATATAAACGAAATGTATATGATGATCATCTTAAAAAAGTTGATTTACGAGCCAAATTTCACCTTACATACAAAGTTCTGAAAGCCGAAATTTTATATCTTACGATAATTTAAATAACGTTTCCAGTCTTTTGCAATAATTTTTGCCAAATACATTAATACGCCCAATAAATTAATGCTAATGATCACAATGATGCAAATTACCCTTTGGTAGCTTTAAATATTATTATTATTACTGCTCAGTACAATCGAAAAATCATATGTTTTACATAAAATTCAACAAAATTACTTATGACAGGTAAAAACACTGATTTTAGCCACAGTGAGACATTGACGTTGAGCATGACCTTGAGAAAAACAGGAATGTCAATGATCAATATTAACAATATTAACAGACCACTCACTCTCTCTTAATCGAACATTCTAGAGCATGTATACCTCAAGAATACAATGTTAGTTGAGAAACCCAACCAACAGAAATCATGAAATCAGAATCAGAAATCAATAATTATGTCCCGTGGTAACATCGCCATATAGGGCGAAAGGGGCCCCTCTTCGTGGATTCTTGTAATTTTTTTTTGATACTGCTAACACAATTGTAATCTATTAACAAATGAGGCCTACTTATTTATGTATGTAAACAAGTCACAGGGTGGGACGGGGTCTTTACCTACTGCAATAGAGACTTTTTCTAAATTTTCAAAACAATTATTAGCCTTTTCATGAATAGCACTTCGCTATAGTTATATTCTTTGCCATGAATAGTGTTTACCAGTCGTGAACACAGATTACTATCGTAGTCATGGCACATGCATTGAATACGAGAGGATACTACTGATTCAAATGTTCCCAAGGACTTGTTGGGTTAAGTACATTTAACTAGAAACATGCATTTAACAATAATTGGGTAAGCAATAAAAATTAAAACATTTCGTTTCAAAGTAATATATTTGTACACAGTAAGGATTGCCCTTATTTATAATAATAATAAATTAATACTGATTGTTGCATACATTTGTCATGTATAGGGAAAGAAATCTGTCGAGGGATACACTTTTCTACACTGGAGTGAGTTTATACAATAACCAAAAAGCTTTTTTCACTTTGAATATGGCACATTTAAATATCTGAATTATTTCAGTAAATAGACATGAAAGTACCATTATTGCTCCATTTCATTTCAAGTACATAATTACGTGAATTACTTAAATGTCAGTACCGAAACCACTCAATACGCATATATTTTGCGCGATTGCGTTACAAAGTCGATGAAGAATATATGTACAAAACCAAGAGATATAAAGATACTACCGATTACAATTATTACATCAACTTCTATTTGCAGAGAGAGAGAGAGAGAGAGAGAAGAAGAGAGATATAATTAAGTGTATGAACTAGTTTACCGTCGATCGGCTCTACCTTCAATTTCTCTCTTTTGTCTTTCGAATAAGTAGAATTATGGCGTGTAGTATTACATTAATTATTATATATTAAATCTATATACAACTCTATATCAAGACAATAATACATGGCAGACTATTAAATTGCATACAGCACGTGCGAACACATAAATAAATATTATACAAGTTCCGATAAGTGTAAACTTTCAAAACAGTGCGTAAACAGTTTTGTATTGTTCAGCGTTCTGCGAACGCATTTCGCGAATGCGAAGTGTATGGATTCGTTTATGCAACTGTTCTAACTAAATATAACCTTTAAAGCTAGAGAAATAAATATGTAGCTAATATCCGAATTGAATTAAGATTCTTTACAATCATTTTGCTGTATTTATGTTGGTAATGTAACCGTATTTTTAAAATACGTTTTTATGTTTTACTCACGGTTTATCAAATAACCCAACAACGCCATCAATTAATTTAAACATTACACAATTGACATCTGCTTGGTTATATTTTGGTTTATGTAAAAATGTTTATAGCAAAAAAGTATTCTATTTTCCGCTAAATGTCTACTTTCGTTTGGAATTTTGATGCTTTACGGCTATGTTCAACTAGATAGAACTAAAGACGGATTCGTTAAAGTTGAAACATGTTTGGTTAGGTCTGTTACATTCGTGGTTATGTTATACCCGTTTGTTTTCGTGGAGATGACTACGAGGGGGCGCTCAATTGCAAATGTGCTCTTCTTTGGTGTCCCGACACAATTCGCACACCACATTGCAGCACCACACGAATTTGCATTTGCACTTCTCCTCGACTTCGCGTACTCGCGTTTGATAACCTCGGCCACAGCACAATAGCCGACAGCCATCGATGCCCTGGCTGGTTTTGTTACACAGCCGTCCACGTGTTCCAATTATATTCAATCTGGAAATGAATTTAGTTAGTACATTTAGTTCGTACAAAAATATAGGATTTGAAATGAATCTATGGATTATAAACGGTATAACTGCTTGTTATACTATACTATATATTATCGATACCTTCGATAGCAATAAGAATTTGGGAGGTTTCAAACATAATAAGTACCCTGGAGCCACAGGTTACCTTAACCCAGAACTGGGTACATATTCATTGATATCCCGAGGGGAACCTGTTCAAAGGGAGACACCCCTTATGCCCAAAAATTGGTTATAATTAGTCCAAAATTTCAAAAATTAGTATTTTTGGAGTACATAATTTGAAAGGAGTACAATACATAATAAAACAGTAAAACAAAGAGATAAAATAGTAAATGGGAACAGATGATCATCACTGAGATTCGAAAGGAAGTCTATTAGGATAATTCAAGGAATTCAATCATTTAACTTACGTGTCATTTTTCTCACAATAATCTGGAGAATCATCCAGAAATACTAAATCAGTTTTATTAGGCTTCTTCATATCAGAACTAACGGCGCGAAGTTTCTTCTTTCGACGTTCGACAAACTTTACGTGAGAAGCTCCTTCGTATGTCTGATAGAGGGCATCGCCGACCTCCCTGAACGGTGGCATTCGTCGCCAGCATACCTTCAGACTGCAGGAACCAGACATTCCATGGCATTTGCATACTCGCTGCATTCTGGCTCGGATAGTCTGAATAGAGATCACATCGAAATAAAATATTCATTGCATGTGGCATTTCAATGGTATACCCGTCGGCCAGCTTCGTTATTATGCAGATTCATCAATCCGACCGCCGTGTTGGCATCCTCGCGCACATCCAGAAAATCCCTGCTGACCCTCTCACCATGACGGAGGTCCTCTGAGCAACCGCCCCACTGCCAGTTACGCGGTTTCTTCAAACGCGGACGATTGTCGCATGCACACTCGTTGAGCTCACCCTTGGAACAGGCGCGCGTCACCGCAAACGCAACCGATGCGGCCGACACCGCCGATAGATACGCCGATTCCCGGCTTTCTGAAAGTAAAACGAAACGGAACCATACATTGGCATCAGTCACTCCTAAAATGTCCCCACAGACTAGCTTGCGATGATTTACATCACATGCGTGTACCACTTACTGATTGAGACTACATTTCCAAACAAGTTGCCACTCTCCGGGAATGATGTGCAGTTCCAGCGGCTATTCCGAAATTGATGCTGGCACTCCTCGATACCGAGACGCGCGCCACCGCTGAGGACCGGCAGGATTTTATTGCTCGACGCGCAGATGAGCTTCTGCTGTTCGGTGAGGAACTCCAAGCCCTGGCAGCGGTCCTTGTGGAACGTGGGCGTCATCAGGTCGACACCGTGCGCACCGCCCGACGTGCTAGGGAGACCCAGCTGCCTGTGGATGGTATCAAAAATTGATCATTCTATGAATACATATATATTCGCCGCGCCTTGACGCCGACTAATAAAACGTAAGATTATCTCATAGTCATCGATAAAGTGCAATTCGGGGCACGGTTAGGGGACGATGGCGTATGTGTGTATGTTACAGGGGTGGCAGTTGCGTGTGTGGGTGTGTGTTTGGCGTCGATTGCCCACCTGAGACCTAACGTCAGAGGGCAGCGCCAGGGCAATAACGTTGTCTGAAAGAAAGTCTGCACAGTCTGCAAAGTCTACCCCAACATCCTCTAAAACTTGTCTGGACGACGGCCACCGTCGTCGTCGCTGCCGTGGCATAAAACAACGACTGTCGTAAATTCAACAAAATCGAAATACTTCGAGAAAGGAAACGCTAATATTGTCTTAAAGTTAGATTAAGCGCTGATAATTAGTTTTACTTTGCTAATATGGGGTGAATGCATATATAATTTTGTTATGAATGGATTGTTGTACAACAGAGGAAAGGTAAATTTTTAAGATAATCACCCGCCTTTAAAAATTAAACTGGTTCTGAAAGAAGTTCTAAAAATTAAAGCTATAACTTTGATAATCGATTATTCTCTATATCGGTGATTCCCAACGAGAATTGAGAATTTGACTTTTTGCTCGCACGGGGAAGCCCCTTTGGACACAAAACATATTACCCTCGACGTGGACGGCCATACGAATTTTTTAAAGGCTAAAGTGTGGTATGGAACAAAAACAGGTTGGGAAACACTGCTCTAAATCATTGTCAAACTTTAAAAATTGATTTGTTACTATCAACAATATATCCCATGGATATATGCATTCCCTAGGATGTTTTCACATTTAAATTTCAATTCTTCTGTTGATTAATTGTGATTAATAGCGTTTGCAAAATTAAAGTTTCTCATTCTAGAATTTCCCGAATTACCCGAAAACGGCGGGTTTTGTTGTAAAAACCTGCAAACTCGTTTATGGTTTATGTTTGACAAGAAGTTCGCAAAACCATGAATTTCTTTAAAAAAGCGAAATCATTTAACCGTGGTGAGAAACCATATTTGATTATAAAAATTCAGGCAATATGTTTAACTATCTTCTATTTGAATTCGATCTATTACGAAGGATACGGAGATTTCCCTATTTTTTTTAATTTTCTGGCAAATCTGCGCTTTTATGAATCATCGTGCCGGCTCCATTAGATTGACGATTGGTTCTCAAATATTATAGTTAGTTACATCAACATTCTGATTAAATTTACGTTTATGCTGTAATTAATTAGAAACTGATATTATCAAAGGTATTCCATACATAAACAATATTTCGGAAAAAACAATATATTATGGGAGGTAAGATTTTATTAGATTATCGTAAAGTTCGACACATTACATATAACCTTTTCAGCAATCTAGCAATCAACGCAAAACTACGCATAAAACTGCGCCACGCTTTGTGTATCGAGAAACAATCGAAGCGTTTAATTAGCCTATAATTTTCTCGAAAAGCGTAATTGTATGCAAATAATTGCATGAATTGAAATAGGGGACGGGAGCCGCAGAGCTTTGTTAAGTAAATATTTACATACGCCGGAAACACGCCGGTGTTGCTCAAATTATGCAATTTTATGCAAGTCAATAGCGAATGTCGAAATCGAGACAAATATTTAGCATTAGGTTAATGGTATTATCCGTCGAGCATATTTATTCATGCATGTGATAATCTTCCAGTGGGGTGAAACCCATAACTACCCTTCGCTTAGTAAATAACCCCCGGGATTAGATTAGCTGCGGATTTGGGGGTTGTTGCGGGCAGATTACACGGTTTTTCACAATTACAAAGTTAAATTGCCGGCACCAGAAAAAAACGCAAATTATAACGCAATCTAAATTTCAAGTGATTTTAATCAAAACAAGTTTGCTTTTTATCATCACACACATATATGCAGACACAAGCATGCATACACACAAGAGAATTGAGAGTTATTCTATTCATGAGTTATTCCATGAGAATGGACAAACTAATCCGATTTTACGATGATAATACCCGATAATAATAACTCGTTGTCCGAGGGGAAGTTCCCTGGAAACTCGTCGTGGACAGTCAGGAGGAAAGAAAGAAAAAAACACGGCGCTTACGGTATTTATTTAATGCCTTGCTCAACTCGTAAGCGGGAGCAAAATTCGAATATGAATCCACGAAAGGGGCACGCTGGTCGCATAGATACATATCAGTGGCGGCTCGTCTTTAAGGACAATCAGAAAATGTCCATGTTGTGAAACTTTGAATAAGTTTCAATATAGTGTCATATTTTGTGCAACTAACACGATTTATACTTTTATATTTACACAATTTACATGGATGTAACATTTTATTCAAACGCATAAATGATATCACATTCAAAAATTGTGTATAATGGGCACTTCTTACAATGTAGGAATATCGATATTTTCTGATATCAATAATATCAATATTTGCTAGTGTCATCTATCCATATTACTCAAAATCAATGAAATGTCGTAGTTTTTTAGAAATTTATTGATTATGTTTTTTTAGAAAATACTGTAGTCTTTTTCAACTGCTTTTGTATAAAGTTTACATTTCAGTATCGTTTCGATTAAGGCGTTATTATTTTCACTCGTAGTCGAAAAATAGTAAAGTGTACATCTCGCATGGAATGTCCATATTTAACTCGTATGAGTTACAGTAATTTCTCATACCCTTGAGGAAATGGGTACCATCCTATGCTCGCTGTAATTATATTGATATTGTTAGTTAAAAGTTTGTCCCGCATTTGTCCAAAACAAAGACGCTCCAGTTCTCATTGTAACCATTCTTCTTATAACGATATTTTTGTAATTATCGATATAACAAGTGAATTGCAAATATGTTCTATTATGGGAAGACTCTATTATTTGAGTGCCGGTAGTAATATAGTTTGTATATTAACAAACAAATGGTAGGTCGATCAATGGAATGCCAATAAAAGATAGAATATATTTATATCGGAAGAGAGGGGATGGAAGGTGTGGATGGGAGATGAATATGTCAGGTGTACCCTATGTGGAAGCCTCCTCCTTCCACATGGGATACACCTGACATAATGAAAGAGGAGTGGGCGCGTGATTGCCAGGGAAAAAAGGGGAGTAAAAGAGTGACTGAGTGAGGATGGAAAGGGGGTGGCAATTTTGAAGGTGATAACAAAGGGGAAGGAAACAGCGCGGAATGGACGCCTACCTACCATCAACTACGAGGAGGAGATTGAAGGTGCCTAGGGAGTGAAGGAGGAAAACGCCGGGCAGAAGGAGTCCGGAGTAAGGATAGGGAGTGAAAGTGCGAAAGAAGTTTAGCGGATTTGATTATTTTTTGTTGAAATGGTATTTATGTAATCAATTTTTGTTTGATAATATTTAGTATGTTAAGTTTTACTTACTATGTTAAGTGTTACTTATTATTATGAATGTATGTAATGGAGGGGGGAGGGGGGAAGTAATGTGCCAATAAAGGTTGTCTACTATTTATATCTACATATCGATATCGATATATTTATCGTAACCAAAAAAATGGATATTTATCGATATATAAGTATCGATATGCATTGAAATATTAAGTTACCTCGTAGATGTATTAAGAGAACCTCGTGTTCATTATTGTCCCATGGGGGCATGAGCGTCTCTAAATCTAGGCATGGCCGTGTTTTCCCTGAAATCTCAATTTTTCGTTGTTTTATTTCATTTCATCTTACTTTTAAAGTTCTGCCAGCGGCCATACAAGTGAACCCCCCATGTCCAGAAATGATAAGAAAATTACGAAAATTAGTCCTTTCGGACAAACCTCATTAAATTAGTACTTTTCATCAGCGATCCAGTAAAATGAAGTAAAATTTTTAGTGCACCTACCCACTTTCGAACTAAAAGTTATGTTTTTTTATAGACTTACGTTCCTAGAGCTGAGAACTGTGTTACTTGTACTAATCAATATGAAAAGTGTAGATATTTATTTGTGGTGGTAAAAATCATTGATTCTTATTGTTAGTTTAATATGTGAGAAGGTATTTTACATTGAGTTTGAATTGTTTGTCCCTTTCAAGAAAATTATGAACGAGCCGCCACTGATACACACTCGTTATCGATATATTATGCCCTTCTGATAAAATATCTACTTACTTATCATATTTTCTTTGTAACATCAGCGAAATTAGTTCGGCTTGGAGAAAAATGCCAAGGAAAGCGATGGAAAGCAATTTATGGTTATAATTCGGACGGATTCGCGCACAAATTCACCATGTAACAAATTCCACGTTGAATTTGTGGCACATATGAACATAAAAAGGGAAAAGTTGGTGTTTTGGACGGAAATACATTTTTGCAAATTACCAGGGTATATGATTTATGTGTGCTTTTAATTTAACGCTTTTTTCGTTTTCTTTTTCAATGGACATATGGCCTGCGTAGTTGCACGACTGCACGTGGTAATTAAGTGAAATTAAAAATGGAGAATTTATGCGCTAATTTATACGCCGGGGCTAATTAAATGCCCGGATTGTTATTAAACCTTCCCTCACCAGTAAATTCCGCGCGTTTTATGAGTATTTATATAAATAATGAATGAATTATGTCCACTTACGACGGCGGCGGACGCATCTCTGTTACATCTAATTGTACTCGTAAATCATTAAGATGTTATAATTATGAACTTCGAGGAAGTCCTTGTTGGAATTCCTGGAATGTTTTGGTTACTGTTACTTGTCATATAACTACACAAAAAATATTTATTTATATGTAGTTTATGATTATAGTAACTAAATTGATAATAAAGTCATCACTTACAATTACGACCTGTGCTTATACATATCAAATCGATTCGATCTTTTCTAAAAGTACTGCGATCATTTGATAAGTAGCCTAATTAAAGTTTTATAAAAATTTAACCTAACCTACTGAACATAATCAAGTGAATATGATACAGTAACAGCATGTGTCCCTCATAGTACTCCTTCGCTCTAAATTGCGACGTCCATGATTTACCCAAATAAAATATTCCGTTGTATTCAAATATTTGACATGATTCGAGAATCGTCATCAACAGATTCCTGATATATAAGTATAAGTAATTGCACGGAGGGTTCGATACATATCAACTTCTCACTTCTTGATACCACTGCACTGCCTTGGTCAAAATCTGATTACCTTATCTACAATGTTCTACAACTCATAAAAGTATCCAACATTTACCTTGAAAAAATCGGGCCATCTTATTATGATGCGAATCACCCGTTATGAAAACCTAAAAATAAACCAATACTAAACAGATACTGTTAGAGTTGAAAGGTAAAACGAATCTTGTTACTGGTTAGGCAAAATATCGCTCATTAACCGATTTATTTTTAAGTAGTATTCGGAAATTTCCAACAGAGACCACCTCCATGACTAAGATCCAGGGACAAACTATAGTAATATATGAGAGACAAATAATTTGAAAGATACTTGGAGGCGTAAAACATGGGGAAGAAGGAACCATAGCATTATCAAACAAAGAAATAGGAGAGAAGTTGGAAAAATATAGCAGCGAAGATCCGAATGACTAGGATGAAAGAAGTAGCAAAAAGAAGCATCTCAAAGAAGCAGGCATAAAAAATAGAAAGTGGAAACACAACAAGCAAAAATGATGAAAATGATAAAAATACAGGAAAATACAGGACTAATCCACCCAAAAATAAATAACAAGAAGCAAAATTTAAAACAATTGCAATTTGTAAATTAGAAACTTAACTCATTATCATTATTATTTGATATAAGTTTAAAATTTCTAGAGGAAAAATAAAGCAAAAAATCAAAAGACTATTTATTTTCACATCCTTGTGTAAATTGCCTTACTGATTAACAATGAATGGTTCCACTTCATTTTCTGTTACTTAATCAAATATTGGTTTACATTATTATCAATTAATTAATTAACACGAAAATCCCTGTGGTGTTTAGTATTTGCTTATCATTACGGTAATATCAAGTTGGAAAGCTTCTCACTCCGGGGTAATTTCCGAGTGGCTTCATCAACTTACTCTTTCCTCCCGCTTCTTTCCTTCCCCACCTCTTCTAGTACAATGTCGATGGTACCATGGTTCAAGTGGCCTGCGTATGCCTTCTATGGAGGATGTGTATGTGAATATATGTTCATATACGTGTATATACGAGGGAATGTTTTTTTTGTTATATTCATAACTTCCGTGCGTGTGTCGTTCCTCCCCAAGCAGAGACAATGCGCGTTCATAAAGCAGGCTAATTAAGAGAAAAGAGCGTATGTCGGCCATTTTAAAATGCGCCTTTGATTGGCTCTCGTGCGTTTCACTAGCTTCCAAACTCGCCCCCTTCGCCGAAGGTGGAGGAGGCGGAGGAGGAAGCTGGTGAAGAGTCCTCTCAGCGCTACCAGCTAGTGCCGATGCAAGTGTGGGTGTATGTATGTATGTGTTTCGGAATTAACAGGACGGCAAATAATGGGGCGCATTGTTTCCCGACAATGCGCGCACAATGAAGATGAAGCACGCACGCAATGCAATGCCAATGGCGGGTAGCCACGCGCAACCTCGCGATTGGCTGCTGCCGCGCACCGTGCGGACAAATCAACCCTTTTAATCGTGCGTAATTACACAGGCGCGCACTCGGCTATTCCTCCCTATCCCGACCATCCATCCCTTCCCGTCCTGCGTGTGCCGCTGGCGAGATGCGAGATGCTTTCTCAATGGGCATCAACAGGTGTATGGTTTCAGGTTAAATGTGAATCCTGAATTCCTGTTGTGTGCAATATGTGTAGTGACTTGTTAGCATGGCTTTTTCAAACCTATCTATTTTCAATTACATCATATTTATAGTAAACTAATATAATATGATACAAAGGCGATTGGTGTGAAAAAGGAGTCCAGACTCAATGGATCGGTTTAGAATCATGTACGTCTTTTAGATACTTGGATTTTGTACCAATTTAATTAAGGTAACTTTATTGGAACGTGGTAAAAGATGACTACCACCTTAGTTTAAAGCTGGGACCTTCTGGGTGGGAAGCAGCAATCTTTCCAACTGGGCCACAGCGCCCTACCCAGATTTGTTCCACATTTGTTTGTATCTAGTGGGGCCGCCACTCTCCGGAACTTGGTGTATTCACCACCAGAAACTTCACCAGTGCTGATGTTAATGTTTTCAGACAAGGGTGGATTATATATTAAATACACTTAACACGTGCCTAGGGACTCTGGTATAGAAATGGCCATATCGCTC
>WSZQ02067649.1:9702-25558 GCA_019419845.2 Weissflogia rhopalogaster
TAACTCTTCTGTCAATGTGCTATAGGATTATACAACATATCCCATCCCATGTAGGTGAAATATAATGCAAGATGCAAAATATGAAAAATGTGCAGTGTTGTTTTTCTACTCTTGTATAATATATACATTTCAGTATTTAAGAAATGTCGTTACATATCCTACTAGTTGTAATATACCGAGAGACGAAATGTGTTCATAATGCAACAAAACGGTGTGCGCGTTTCGTTTCATAAAGGTAACCTGTGTTAATTGACTGCGGATACAAAGATAACAGAAAAGTAAATCTACTCATTAATTTCACACTAATAGTCGTAGGAAAAAACTGGAACTCGCTTTAAATGCCCTTTTCTTCACTCGTTCAATTCCTCATATTCTTGAGGAACCGAGGCTCATTCCATGCTCGTAGTACAATATACTATCCTAGTTCATTTATTTAAAAGGTAATGTGCATGTTCGATGTGCATGCTTGATTCAAATTGAACCATTTCCTTTTAAAAACATGGGCCAGACAAGACTAGACCAACACCATACATAAAAAATAGACAATAATTGCACGTTAAGTTGTTAATATACAATTGGAAACAACTCAGGTCGTAACTTGCATCAATCTTGTTACTACTTAAAAATGTTTCCTAGATTAAATGCTGGAGTACCTTGGAAAATGTAATGATATTAATATCATGTATGTTATCTGCAGTCTTCAGACATTTTTTAATTATGATGTTACTATCCGATCATAATATCATTTGTAGTTTGGTTAAAATTAGTTAAACATATATTGTTTTTTTTACAGATTGGTAGCCACCCTTGAAGAGAAGAGCCCCGACCAAGTAGACATTTTCAAAACGAACATGAACAAAGTGATGAAAGATATCCTCGGCCGCTTCAAGGAGCTGCAGTTCTTCACGGGCGAATCGATGGAAATTGACGGCATGGTTGGCATGATGGAGTACCGCGATATCGACGGCCAGTCGGTGCCGGTGATGATGTTCTTCAAACACGGCCTCGATGAGGAGAAGTTTTAACATGCGCGTAATTTTTATCTACCAAAATTCGAATTAAGAGACCCACACACATGTAATTATGAAGAAGACATACGATTTCTATTTATTATTTTGATTGATTATATGAACCGACCATATGCTTGTGAAACACGTAAAATATCAACAACGCTGGAATACTCGTCTCAAGCGATGACTGAATTTTAATATTTTTGCGCGTCCCTCCAAAGTTTTATGCACGCCATGATGATCTACTCCTATAACTTCCAAAATCCCTCGACTGTTTCCATCTTAATTCCGATTTCTGATTTTTAAATGACGAGAAATGAATGCTGTGAATAAATATTTTTTTAAATTATGCCCGCGAGACTGATTTTCAGATGTAGTGCTAGTTCGTAGGTCGTTATTTACGCTCTTTGGTGAGTATTTTCTCGGCCGAGCTAAGATACTTGATAGAACTTTCTCGGCTTAACTGAGCCTCTTTATTAGTTAAACTAATAAAGAGGTAAAAGGACACGTAGAGTAATTTCTTTGGTAAAATAAATTTTACCAACTTTTAAAAACCACTTTTAAAACTTTGTGCAAATTTCGGGCTAACTGAGCTAAGTAAATTTAGATAAAACAATTTTTCTCGACGTGAAATGTTTGGTAAAGTGTTCGGACTTTTCAAAAATACTTTCGAAACTTACATTTTCCACCTAAACTACAGAGGATGAGTTACTGCAAACATTGAGGATAATATATGGATATACATAACGTCGGAGTTTGTTTCAGCACACCGACGTTCTAGCCAGATGCTCATGTTGGGTATCAATCTTTGGATGAACTTACCTCTCATGCTGCCGTCCTTTGGCTTCCCATTTGCGCAGCATGGAAAAGGCCAGGGTCTTACGAAAAGACTAAATGAGTACACTTGACTGAGTACGAATTTATTGATTTTCTATAACCAGAAAGTATGCCCGGCAATGTCCCAATAGTACCTCCCCATGTTCCACAATGTCAAAAGATATTCCCATATCTCAAAGATGACCAGATTTTGGTAATAGAAGAAGACGCGTTAAAAATATCGCTATTGATAAGTAACTCCTGTACCATTTTGGTCACTTTATCTATGTGCCATGACCAACAATCATACAAAATGACAAAAATAATTATAGTTTGCTGAAATGGTAACATTACCTCAGGAGTATGAGAAACTTATACGAGTGAAGAAAGGGCATTCCATGTGAGTTGTACTCTATATTTGTTCTACGACTATTATGGATGAAAATAATAATTTTCTTAATCCACATCTATACTGAAATGTGTTCATTCGAAAAAAGTACAAAAATTATTAGAAGAGTTCTGTTGGTCAACATACCAGAGGGCCTTTTTGGGATTTTCCCTGATGTTCGAAGGATACTTTTCAGTATTTTAGCATTTCAGTATTTTAAGAATCTGCTTTTCTCTAAAGTAGTGCTGTAGGTACCCAGGATCTACAAGATAATATGAATGATTTGAAGACTGCAGAAATATGTTCAGAGGGTTGTGGGTCACTTATGTTTACCTAAATTTGGCGGCACACATTTTGAATATCGCTGCACACAATAGTACCGCGATACAGTGGTTTGATAATCACTACTCTACCGTATTGCCATAAATGACGATTACTCAAAGGTACGAAATGAAAGGAGGTTTTATTTTCCTCAACACTTCTGGGACTCATCGAGGCCATCTTCCTTGATTTGATGGGGATTCCGAGTGTGGGTCACTGTCACATCATTGATTCGTGATCAAATCATTTCGCCGTAAGTGTACATTCTTTGTTAACAAAAATTGTAAAAAATCTATTTTACTTTACAATAATCCAAGTTTAATAAATAATCGAATGATAATATAACATATTAATAATACTGCCACGACAATAATAAATATTGACACATATTCAATCACGGTGACCTCATCATCAGCCGATTTGCAATGTTGAACTAGCCCACTCTGCAAAACAAACAATGATATTTCCAAAATAATATTTCTAAATCGTTTATATTTACCCAACCGCCATTTGAGGCAATCCAATCACCAAGATCATCCTCCAGGACCCCTACCATACCCTCCATCAACCCGTGCAGATATTCCGGATGTCCTTGGCATACACAATCAACCCCTAACGCGCCTGCAACGGCATATATCGATACCACCTTACCCCACGTAATTTCCGTTTTGAATAAATCATGCCCGATGTTGGCTAGTAGCGCTGCAGCCGCCTTCTCCGAGATGAGGACACCACCGGGTGTGTGACTCGCCTGTCTTGCGACATTATTGTATACTTTGGGAAATTGTCTCTCCAATTCCGTACCAGCAGCGATTAGTCCAGGAAATACATCGCGGACGATCAATGCACTTGATGTCCCAACCATACTGCGAAGACGGTAGAGTCCTAGTTTTTTACTGAAGATCCCGGAACGTTTTA
Organism: Weissflogia rhopalogaster; assembly: GCA_019419845.2. NCBI lineage: Eukaryota > Metazoa > Arthropoda > Insecta > Coleoptera > Staphylinidae > Weissflogia > Weissflogia rhopalogaster. The sequence goes on from WSZQ02067649.1 coordinate 13,156, forward strand.
GTCGATTTCGGATGTATTGTCCACATAGAACTCGACCTTGGGCTATTACCTCGTCTGGGGGTACAGGTGGAGCTCTCCATCCAATTGTGGAGAGTTTTCTCGAGACGGCATCACTAACGTTGCTGAAACGACGTTTTGCGAGGTGATTCTCTTCGTTGGGCTTGGAAATACCAAGGAGATTTGCATGTAGAGCTGCAGGGAAGCTTAGTTTACGCAAGTGAGCCCGAGGGGGACCAAGATGGCCAAGGGGACGGGTTAGTGGAGGGTTTAGACATATTGTTGGCGGGTCAAATGTTACTTTCCGATCCTGCATCGTATGAATCGTGGTTGTCGTGGCATTCTCCATTTATTGTAATTTGGTAATTCTAAAATAAAATGAAAGAAAAGGTTTTACGACTCTATTTGTTCAACAGATTTAGGACAGTATAACGGTGCATACATCTATTCCATACTTCAGGTATTGATAAGTATCGTATAGACACCTGGCGGTATAGATACCGTTGCCTTCCTTGGAGAAGGTTATCAGATCTTGACAACGTGGTAGCGGGACATGATGAAAGTAAGAGGGGTGTTGTAGGTCATGTATTATGGTGTTAGGGTCATAATAAAGTATTGGTATGTGACAAAACTTTCGTTCGATTTATTACTACATTACTACATGTTTCTATATCTAACCATATCTCAAAAAGTATTTGAAACGGGGGATATTTAGACAAAAGTAAAAATCATTCGATAAAGATTTGAAATAGCTTTATGTATTGATTGGTTTACACCATACTGTAACAGTTTCAAGAAAAAGTAAATATTTTGTACCCTTGAATACGTAAATTTGGAGTGTGATTATTTACTGGAGGATCTCTAAAATTATGTACACATTTTCCTTTACTTATTTACATCATCTTTAGTACAATGAAACAGAAATAACTTCACTGGCCAAAGGTCGCATTGCAAGGGTTAAGGAAAGAACTTCAAACTAAATAAGAGTTCAAAATATTTGAAGCTTCGGAAGACTCATATCAATGTAATTTATTAAAGCGATAAGAGTTATTTATTACTTCTGAATGAAATATTATCAACATTTCCTTTCTACAAAAAATCATTTAAGAGAGTATGTTATAACTCAAAAGTAACATGTATATTTCCTTTAATTTTTCTTTGATGAACGAAACCGGTTGCACAATGTCAAATATTAACATCTAATAAAAACAAATAAGTTTCATTTCATTTTTCGTTTGGTCATTATTGTTTACTCTACAATCGCTGTACATTTCCATTTTTATTTAATAACACGGAAGCACCTCGATAATTACAGCAAATAATTGGATTGTTGCGAACTTGCAACGAAAGGGATTAATGCGCAACACGAACATAACTTTTTTCGTATGATTAATATCGATTTTATGTTTCGATACCATATATCAGGTAAATCGGGATTTTTACGAACACCCCTCAACTGTTTATTTAGTACACGATATTATTTATCAAACAATACCTGCAATTTGTAGAGTTAATCATCGGATAGGAAAAAGTGAAAGATTTTATCATCTGTTGATAATTTCAGCAATCGTATAGGAATTAATCAACTTAATTGCAGTTACGAATATTCATTTAGGACACTTTTGGAATTCGACTCATACGTGACCCAAATTTGAGGATATAAATCACGATTTAACTGTTCATTAACGCATAATCGTGTGTCGTGACCATCGAATGAACTCAAAGTGAATATGCATCTGCACACGACCAGTGCGTATCGACAAAAAGTGGTTTATGTTTTCGGTGATGAACACGGGGCAAACATGAGCAACATGATCGATTTTGCATAAGGGGGACCATATAAATTCGGGCATAATTAGTGTCCTTCATCAGTTTTTGGTCAACCTTAGTTCAATCAGAATCAAAAGAAATTCAACAAAATGAGTGAAAAACTCATCATAATTATTGCTTTGCAAAATATATTACACCATGGTGTTTGTGATTATTTGTACGGAGGTCATCAAACAACAACGACTTTACCAGAAATTATAATTAACAAAAACGCGTTCCCACCGACATCCACTTATTCCAATTCTGGGTATTACTACCCAGTTCCGCATCCTCCGGCTGATATTTTACCTCCCTTACAAGATGAGATACCGGTTGTACCAATCGATAGTGGTTATTTGCCTCCCCAGAATGATCAGCCACTTCCTTCGAACGACTTCCAACCTATTCAACCTCCACTCCATCCTGTTTATGGAGCACCATCACTTCCGAAACAAAATGGTAACTTTGATCAACAGGGAACAACTGTTTCTAATGATGCCTTCATCCGAGTTATATCAATGTCCTGTTTGGATTCAATGGATAGTCGTTTCTTCCGTGCTGTGATTCAATCATCAGATTTCATTCAGACACCACTCGTTTTTCCCAAAACAATTGTTGGTTGTTATATTGTTAGAAAAAATAATCAGAATGATGTATTTATTGTGAATCTGGAAGGTATCGCAGTTGGAAATTGTGGAGTCCGTTACTGTGCCAATCGAAAATTGTGTTTGAATCTTCGCTTGCCAACTGTACAAGGCCTACAACTTCCTGAGGATCGTCTCATCACCCTTCAGTGTTCCCCACAGCACTCCATAGCTAGTGTGGTGAGATCTCTAGGAATAAAGACACAGAAGATGTAAGTCTGAATACTAGACTGACTGTAAAATTGTGATAGTTATGTAAAATCGTTCTAGACAATCCCGTTCACTTGGCTTCAATACTATAGCCTCTGGAGGAAGTCAACGTGTATTTCGCCCTCACCTAGCTCTATACAGAAAAGGCAATCAGCTTGTAGAACCTGGAAATACCGTATTTTTCGGTGAAGATTTGGTTTTAAAAGTAACAATACCCGATGGAGACGATTGGAAGTACATCAAAATAGGCTCCGTGGTTCTGCAACAAGGTATACAGACACAAACCGAACGCAAATCAGCTACTCTTGTGGATAATGATGGATGTCGAGTGGAAAGCATGAAATCAATTTGCCCAAACCATCCAGACCAGTTGGGGAACAAGATGACAGTGTTACCATTTCGTGCCTTTCTCTTCCAAGACGTTGATGGAGACGAAATGCTACTCAGCGTGAGAGTGTTTGGTTGCATGCATCAAAAGGACTGTCAGGTAGGCATCCCAATTATAATTCTTCCATTTTTTAACACCTTTAAGCCTTAAAAAACACCGACAACCTTCAGAAATGATTTATTACGCATTCTGCTCTTATTTACGGCGTCAAGCGTTAAATGTTGACCAATTTCCTTTCGCAGCAGACAAAGCACTGCGAAGAGAAAGTGACCACGGCGAACGCCTTGGACGGCGGCAGAAATTTAAATCTTGGCCGTCGAAAACGGGCTATCGACGCCGGATTAAATTCCAATCGCACGTATGAATCAGCTCGCCGTTATTATTCCGATAACATTGCGCGCACGGACGATGGACACAATGGTCGACGTGCGGATACAATCGACGGAGACGTGCAGGACTACGAATCGCATTTGGATTTTCGCGTGGTGCCACCGCTGATCACACGAGGCGATGCGTCGAAAACGCGAGACAATGGTGGGTACTTTGATTACGTATTTGATGGATGGTCTATTGATATTTATTACAGCTTTGTAATTGTTAGTGTTGTTTTCATTCTAGGCATTACTTCTATTATTTTTCTATGTGTCTTTGTAAGGGTAATGAAAGGTCCTGCAATGCCAAAAAAGGCATATACACAAGATTATCCATTTTAAATCTCCTAATTTTACTTTAAACCTCTCAGAGCTTTAACCCATACTTTTGTTCAATATATTTATGTATTGTGTTATTATTCGTTGAATTCTATAATTCTTCCAATTTATATTTTTCATCAGGATATTCTGAACCTTAAAATGTAATATGCTTATTTAGTTATTAATATATTCTTATTTGTAATAAATAAAACTAGAATATATGGTCCTACATGACGTAAACTTTTATATTGTAACCAAGTCTAAGTAATAATAATGTATATTTGGTGATTACAATTTATTTTGCGAATGTTTACAGTTTGTGAGTTTTGTTGTTGTTGTTTATTGTAGAGTGTTGGGTGTTGAATGTTTTTAAAATTGAATAATGTTGTAGTGTGAGAGGTGTGTAGTGGGTGAATTATTAATTTTTATTCACCCGGTGGTAAGCCGAGGCTCTACCACTAGGCTGCCTAGTTGGGCTAACCTAGTCTATTTAGAGACCTAAATTATAATTCGATTCTTCCACCTTAGATATTCCAAACATTTCTAACTGAATCCCTATGAAGGTCCAATTAATTTTCTGATAATACCAAATTAGGTTAACTTTTAACCCAGTTTTTAACGTTTCGATAATTTAAACGAGAATGCAGTTTAAAGAAACCTTGTAAAGTGGCTTGCACTTCACCGTAATTTCTTACTCATCGTGTTACAGCTCTAACCACTTAAATGTAAATTAAAGTCGTTAATGACATGTGATGAAACTTTGTAAACAAATTGTATAGCTTTTTAGTACCCACGTCATAATTTTTTTTACAATACATAATATAATATATTAACTCTATTCAATGTAATTAGTCATATTAGAGGCTAACACTATTGATAAGAAGAAGAATTCACTTTAATATGCATCCCACCACCGAGAATCGAACCAAATTAATATGTCAAGAACAATATTATTAATTATTAATCATACACATCGTATACTGACGTAATTTGTTTTGAAAGTCTGAGCACTCCGACGAGACATAAATTGGAATAAAAAGCATGTATTAATCAAAATATGTCGCAACTTACTTTTGACATTCGGCATCAATTTAATAAAATATTTTTTGCCTGTAAAGTTTAAAAGCACAAACACGCCAAAAATCTAATATAGTTTTACGTTTTAATAAGCTATTCAGGTTATCATTGTGTGTCGATTCGATTTTGCGATTGCAAAAGTTCGAAGCAATGTTAGCAGTCCGAACAGTGTGCTATATCAATAAATATCGCAGTGAATACATGTGTATACACGTGATACAAGGAAAAAATTCATCGAAATAAAAGCACATATTGGAATTGGACGTATTGCAAACATTTGACATTTGTAAATTATACGCATGTGTTTGTTCCGAAATTCTAACCAACTTTTACTTTAGTAACGTGACAAACTTGACGTTGTTTACATTATTTATGTCGGAGCAATTCGATGATTATATGAACGGACATCGAAAGCTTGAATGTTAAATTTAAATTAAGTTGTTTCTTCAAATATGTTTGGAATATGCGAAGGAACGTAAGTCAACAATGTAGCAAGGCACAACTTTGTAATGAAAACTTTGTATGGCTAGGAAAGTTTTGTTCCCCCTTGTCATCTGACCAAGTTAATGGGGATGCTAAGATTGTGGGAACTTTCGCATAGTAATATTGGGTTTTGGCTGCCGTGCTAAGTTTTGGTAGAGCATGCAAGATAGCTTTAAATTGTTCTATGTTAGAATGTGAAAATGGAAGAAGATTGGAGAAATTTCATTTTGCACAAATGTCGTGTTGAAATCGATCACAAGATAACCTAAAACCCAATATAGTCAGTAGTAGAAGTAGAAGCCATCTTTGTTTGGGGCTCCACGTCTAAATTCATAACAGAAAAAACTCATATATTATTCAACGAGCATGGAATACGAGTCGAAGGCAAATTTTCTGAACGTTGGAGTCATAAAATTAAAGTATTCAATTGACAAGTTTTGTTATACATTAGTCATACTTATATATAATAAGACTATAACGAGCATGAGAATGTACCCGTTGCATCAAGAGTATGAGAAATTGTAACTCATACGAGTGCGGAAAGGCATTCCATGCCTTACTTTTTCAATGTCAATTTTGTGTGAAAATATTAAATTCTTAATCAAAACGATACTGAAATATGTACATTATACAACAGGAGTAGAAAAACAAAATTACAAGATTCCAGGAGAGCTCCCCCCCTTCAACATATTGGCGACGACCGTGATATACTCATTAAAATATTCCGTTATACTCAAATATTTCATTCCGTTTCCTTAGGCAGGTTCCGCGAAATAATACAATAGTCAATTTACATTACATAAATCATGTAAATTAGAAGGACCTGGAAATTTTTCTTTTATAGACAGGATTCCGTATATCGAAAGTATATCGATACCCTGGCACCTCAACCCTTTTCTCACTCAACAACACCCAATTACTTTCCCATCTCCTCTCATATCTTCTACCTATACCTCATTCATTCCCAAACATTCCCATACAAAGTGATCCCCGTGGCATCCCTATCTGTACCTCTGTACTCTGTTTTCCGTTTCTCTTTAAAGCCACCTCTTGCTATCCTTTTGTCGCTAAGTATTCTTGTACCGAGAATTGTATTTACTAACTCGAATTTGCTCCTACCTCGTCTACTCCTCTGCCTGTTGCACAATTTCTGCTACCTGCTCATTCCTCCAAACCATATAGAACTACAACGAAAAAATCAGAATTCATATTTTAGTACATATTCAATGTTATACGAATTAGTTGTTATGTCAAGCGGTCAAATAATGAAATTACTTCACACTCAATACACGGGATCTCATTAAGCTCCTTTTAATGTGATAATATGTTGGTTACCCTGTTAAAAAGTTATCAAATAATTGAAGAAAGATAATTATATCAAGTATGGCTATCATATTGGTTTATGTAAATTATTCCTCACTTCTCCCTTTTTCAATACCATCAAAAATTTAACATCGATCAAACAAAATATAGTTCTATCGGGTAAAAACTCGAACAATCACTAACATAGTCTATAAAACCTGACAGCTTATATATAATATATTAGAAAATAATTAATTGTATATGTATAATAGTATACAAGTGTGAAAAGTGTTGGCTACTCTGGCAGCAAAGACCCCCAATAGTCGTTCTTCTTTTTAATGTATAAATTTGAATAATAAAAAGTCATGACGATAAAAATAAACCTTTTTTTAGTTCATTTCATTAGTTGCTTGTCGAACCCAGCTCCTAACGATTTTGACGCACTATTACTGCAATACTCGTGCTTGTTCCAACGACTTCTTCGTGTATAAATCTTAATAATAGGATTATTACGACTAAAACAAAAATACGTGAGTTAATGCAATAGAAGCTTGTTGAAACCAGCTCCTAACGATTTTGAAGCACTCCAATTCGCTAGCCTCTGCGTGCGGAATATCCACTTTTTGTTAACATAAAAATTAATCATCTTTGGTATGTCCTTCCATGCAACGCCTTAATAATTTACGTCACTAACAATTAATGTAACAAAATAACTGTCGCGTCTATGGTGTTTTAAATGGCATATCGAAACGCGATCGCAGATACTTATTAAACGACTATTATCGAAGCTTGTGACTTGCAGCATTCTACAGTTGAACCAGTATTCATTGCGCATATGTTATATAACAGCCAATTAATGCACGGAACGCTTCATGTATTATCATAATTTGCCGAAATTGAACAAGTGCCAAACGATACAATACCGGTGTGATGGATAGGGAATGTTAATTGATTTGCTGACCTTCATTCAGTGGAAATTTTATGCGCAAATTTGCAACACTCAAAATTTCTCATACCTCTTTAAATAACTAAAGTAATGAGTCATTAGCAAAATTGGAAACAGTCATTTTAAACTTTTCTCTGTTTCTGCCTTGTTAGGAAAATAATTGGATAGACATTGTTTTATTAGATAAATTTAGTTACAGCTTGGTGACTACATACCTGCGTCTAGGATGCATGGTTAGTTATACATGGTAAATGTATAAATTAACGTTTTAATGTGTTTCCATTTAGGAAATGATACAAGGCACATGGAACTTTTCCAACGCAATGTTGGACGTTTAAAATTTTTCTGACAAACATAATTTAAGTTATGAATATACAATGCGTAGTCAAATACGACCACAATACAATGCTATATAAACTTTTTATTGAAGTTGAATGATGATAAATTATAAATACTTAAATTGTATTGTGTTCTGTTAGAAATGTATACCTTGTGACATAAATTCTTGAATTTGATTATATAAATGCTTATTGCTTGATTCTATGCATATAAAGATATTAACCAATTAAAAAGTAAAATTAAATATTACTTATAGCGGTAAAACCTGTTTTGTGAAGAACGGGTTTCAGGCGTCCAGATGGGTTCGAACTGAGAGGGGCCCAAACTGAGGTGGAGACCCTTAGGGATCTCAAGGGAGGCCCAAGAATTTAAAAAATAATAGGTAGACCAAGAGACTGATTAACCTTCAATTTCATGCTTCAGAGAAACTAGAACGACATAATGCTCAATCTGGCGTATTTTATACCTAAACCAGCGCGATAAGTCCCGCAATAGCTGAAGCAATTGTATGGCAATACATGCTTCAGAGGAATCAGAATCACTAAAAGACGTTCGAACTAAATGATTTTATACCTAAGAAAATTCAGTAAGTCCCTCAATATCTGATAGCATCAGAAACGTCAAGAAATTCTCGATCTGGATGATTTTCCTACTTAAAAAGAATGATATGCCCTTCAATAGCTAGAACAAGAAAGTGAAGGGCATTACTTCCGAGGAATCAGAACCACTTAAAATGCTAAAAATTTACCTAATTCAATATTTATGTTTAAAAAGGGACCGAAATATATTAATTTTAAATGTTTAATAAATGTATCTAAATTAATGTTAGAATTTTAGGCTCCCTTTATTAAAATGTGAGTTATATTGGTATGTTTGAGTATAAAAACTCCATGAACTCTGATGATCGAATCTACTGAACAATGGCAAAACAATTAAAAGTTTCTATATTTACACTTTTGCTCCATCAGAAATAACTAAATTGAGAGTATGTGTTCCACATACTGCGCTGTTGTGGCTTTTTGTGAAATGAGGGGGGCAAAATTCGCAAAATTACCAGTACTCCATGCGATAAAATCTACAAAAAATAAAATTACATGCTTCCACGATATGGGGCTCAGGGCCCCCTTCAGCAAATATTGCGTCGCCAATAATTTGCCAATAATTCCATATATAGAAGGTTTCTTATACGAAAGGTTTCAGTATATTTATAAATATGCTGGTTTAAACTGCTGAACCACAATATGTATATCAATGGTATATCAAAGTAACTTCCTATGTGATAGAAATTTGTATTTTCTTTTATAAAATAAAGATGACAATATTACAATCAAATAACAAATTTATGTTATCAAATTTTTAAATGGAAGTTAACTTTTTATCAATTTGAATTGCCTACATATAAACATTACAAAACCTCTTTATGATTTTGTTCAGAAAGCGTATCATCAATTAATTATGACTATTATTAAGATAAAATATATATATATTAAGATAAATTATAAAACATCGAAATCGATCACCAATAAAGTAATAAATGAATCATTAATTACTTTAGTAGTTTAGCGCAATCATTGCAAAAAACAGTTTTTGTGAAATTATTTACAGTTATCGATAAAAATAACCAGTTTTGAAAAGGAACGTCTAAAGAAAATACCATACTGCGTAAACATGAAATTTTATAATGTGGGCTTATTATTTATTGATTGTGAGTCCATTAATATTATTTCGGTCTCTATATGTCACACAATTGAATTGTATTTTTAGCTAGAAATAATTTATGAACGTGTGAAAAGTATAATTGTAGAACTAATTAGTACGGCTGAGACATAAATAAGTAGCATTTACTTCTATGTCGTGGAAGTTTATAATTGTTTTGAATCTAACCTACTTATATGAGTTAAGAACAGTTTTTGTAGGTTATGTAAAGTTAGCGCCTGGGAGGTTATATTATAAGCTGATAGAACTTTATACAAATATATTAAACATAACATTTGGAAATATTGAATAACCTTAATCAATAATTCGTGTTTTAACCGATCTTTTAAAAGAGTAAAAAGATATCAATTGATACATTAATTACAACATTTCTGCTTGTGATAAAGTTTCTATAGGTTATGTTAGGATATTGGAGTTTAAGAAGGTTATGTTGATAGGTACAAACCGATAAACTAATATTTACTTAAATAGCAAAGTTTGTAGTGTAAAGTACCAAATTTTGAAAGATTTAATAAATATCACTATTTTTTTTTCCAGTGGAATTAAAACACTATGCTATTAGGAAAATATATTCTTATTGTTAGTTTACTTCCACACATTTCACAAATAAGTCGCAAATCTATTAAATGGTGAAAATATATCCAACAAAACAAAACAAAAATTCAGGATATTTACCTAAATAACAAAGTTTGTAGTTTTAACCTATGAAATTTGTCAAGTGTTGAATGATTACTGTTTATTTTTCACAATTTAATAAAAACACATATGCTGATAGGAAAATAGGTTCTTACCATTGGTATAATTCCAAAAATAAAACGCATTATATTATATCGTATTGTGCATATCATTAAAACGATGAAAAGATATCAATCGACTATGTTAGGGTACTGGGAGTTTAAGAGGGTTATGTTGATATATACCAACCTATAAACTAGGATATTTACCTAAATAGCAAAGTTTATAATTGTATGTACCAAATCTTGCAATTTTCTATCGCTTTAATCCATAATTTGTCAAGTGTTGAAATATTTCTGTGTATTTTTCACAGTTCAATCAGTTCTTTCTAAACACACATTCTATTACAAAAAATAGAAAATTTTTGTAGATTTAATTTCACAAATCGAACTTAGTTCATACGATTTATTGCAAAGAAATAAAGATCGCGTTATAACAACTTTACAGATTTCATTGTTTTACTAGCGCGGTTGCACTTAACTTTTTATTGTTTACAAATACGTGTTGGTGTTAAAATTGACGTAAAAAGCGAAATCAACGCGATTGATATGTGCGCGGCTCTCGTTTTCGATCTCGTTTGCGTTTCGTCGGTGCGCTCGCCTCCTGGGTGTACCACCACGAGAGAGGCGGCTCACCCACCATCGGCGCATTGCAATCGAACGTCGAGCGCGGTGCGCGCGCGCCATACATCCAATCCAAGTTCGGCACACAAGTTCGCAATCGGCTAGGAAGGTGAGGAAGCGTTTGCCGCGTGCGAAATAACGATGCCACCGCTGTGAACGCAGTCGTTTTAATAATCACGCGGCGGCGAAAGTAAAAGCAGTACGAATGGGCACACGCGCAATCACTATGCGATTATGAACGAATATGTATGCATATCGTAAACGATGATTTGCGTGTGCTTGCATTTGTATGTTCAAATATTGGCATTAAATTGAGGTTAACATGTTTGATTATGTTCTGTTTGGTTATGTTAAGTTTGCTTGTCATCAATTTCAGGTTAATGATTTATTCTAGTTGCGTCGAAATTAAGGTATCGTTTGTGATTAAAGTCTAGTATATAGGAAAAGTTTATATTATTTACGAGAATTACGGGAGACGATGAAAACCAGCGTGATATATTTGCAATTAAGAGGACTCTAGGCTTTTCTAATCTACATATTATGGAATGCCCATTCTTATATGGATCGATTCTTCATTAAATATGATTTATTTTGATAAATAAATTTACGCCTAAATATTGGTTAATTAATGAGAAATATATCGTTTAAAAAACGTCTTTTCCAAAATATGTCGAGTTTTAGGTTTTTTTTCAAATTTCCCGCATTGCTAGAATTATAAATCATGCACCAATCGATTCAGCGTGAAAATTGCTTTAAACTCTTGGGACAGTGTTTCATTTGCTTACTTAGTACCCATGTTAGAAGTCAAAAAAGTCAAGTCTAATAACGGCAACATTTTCGCTGTCAGAAAAGTGATTTGAAATGACTTCTTCTAAATATCACACTTTTATTTAGAATTGCAACCTTTCTATGAATACAAATCGATTCAGAATTAAATTTGTCACTAACTAGTGAAACAGCCAATCCGATTAATTATCTAGAGTAAATGTTATAGATTTTTGAAGTTGAGCCCATTTGTGAAGACTTATCCAGAGCGTTTTGAAAGCACATATATTTTAGCGTCTACCGTCATAAAACATTCATAAACAAGGTGCATTATTATTTTAAACAATAATATACATTATTTTATTGCGAACTATTTGTATATTTTGTAGATTTGCACACATTTATATTATAATTGATAACTATATATTTCTTGGTGCAGCTTCCCATATAAAATTACATTTGACGGTCGATATTGTTTCTTTCGATATACATATTTATGCCTAAAGGATGGGTAATTATTGAGAAATATATCGTGTAAAAACGTCATTGCCAACAATTGACGAGTTTTAGGTTTTTCATTTTTTTAACATATCCAAATGCTTCCGTGTTTTTAATGTTAGAATTCACTCATGGCGTGAAAAGCATTTATTGAATAACATTTAAGGTGCACCCAGGAG
>WSZQ02067660.1:0-25552 GCA_019419845.2 Weissflogia rhopalogaster
AAGACTGCACTAACCGTGAAATCTGGAAGGAGGGAACCAGAAGGCGTAAAACGCTATAGAACCTGGAAGATGATGATAATATTTAAATTGTACCCTTACTATTATTAAAGTTATGCACTTACCCCATTTTATGGGAAAGTACATACCATAGAGGATTGAAGACATTTAGGTATTTTCTTTGGTACATACTTGTTAAATAATGATAAATAAAGCGTATTAAAACAAATATTCGTTGATTCAAATATTTGTTATAATACGATAACCAAAACAACTGACGATAGATGGGTTGAAATTTAAACTTTCTAAAAACTAATTTACTCTATTAAAATATATTTTTAAATTTAGACTATACTAAGATTTATTATAATTTGATGACTATTAAAGAACATAGAAGATTAGATTACTAGAAACATCCAGCCATTATTCAAAGAAAAGAACCTTACAAAAACCCTTACCATTTTCATATTCTTTGTTTCACCTCATTGTTTTATGTTATCACGCACCTCAATCAAGATTGGTGGAAATTGCTGCAAGTTTTAATTGGCGTCGCGCGCCGTTCTTCATAAGTCACGTAATCAACTACGTACGTGACACACAAACGTACAAATTAAATCGGAAGAAGTAAATTTGCACGTGTGGAAATGAAGGAAAAGCGAACAAAAACCTGTGGAAGTAGCACGTTTATGCTACAATCATATAAGTAAACTTAAATTATGAATTGCTAAGAATAATTGCAATAAAACATGCAATAACAGAGATAATAAAAAATAATGAATGCTTATACTCGTTCCGAGACGTAATAGTCAAATAATTAATCAGCTAATGGCGACTAATCTCAAGTGCGAGGAAATAAGGAGTGGTAATTGCCTTTCGGCATGATCATCTGATCGATACATTGCATTGCAATTGATATGATTTATGTATTTGCCAGCCTCTTTCACAAACATCGAAATACAAGGCTTTTAAATGAATGAAAACATGTAGTGGATTGATATTTAACCTAAATTCATCGCTGGTAATCATAACCAAAGAGCGTAGTAAAAATTAGACGATGTGAAAAGCATTTGAGGAGAATATAACCTAACATAACCTAAAGTCATTGCCTTGGTTGAATTATTAGGTTATGTTCTGTCCTGAATTTTGCGGCCATTTGATACAATATACAAATTAATATCACAATGTGGAGCATGTAATGTGATGCAATATCCTAACGACGACCATTTTGTGGCGAATTTGCATGCCACCGAGGGCAATATTTTATGCATAACTAACCAAATATAAAATGTGAAAATGTTACAAGTGAAAAACTCGACGTTGATTTGCAAGTCAAAAATCTAGCGCAAATATTTTACTTTCTATCGTTTAACGACCCAAAAAAGAAAACAAGATAAGTACTACATGTAGGAATAAAAAAGTAGAAAGAAGAAAAATGAGAGGAGTAATGTTCTTGGAAACAAGGGGTGTTGGGTTGGAAATATGAGTGTTTAATTAGTACACACCACAGTGTAATGGTGTAATAGCAGCAAACGTTTTATTTCTTTTGCATACCGATTTAATTAGCGTACTGTGTTAATATTCGGACGAATTAATAAGCGGTTGTGGAACAATATCCGTATTGTATCACACGGGGTGTGGTATTTTGATAATGTGTTTGTTTTATGATGCTTTGTGCTGGACTTTTTATCATCAATCGGAAATCTTGAAGGCATCTGGCCTAACGTATTATTTGCATATTTCATTGAGGTGATAAGTAAAATAGTGATGTGTTTTGAGGTGTTCATTAGTGGGGTTATAAATTGTTTTGAGCTACTTTGTTTAAATATTAAGGTACATTATTTTTTTTTGTCTTTAAACGAAAGAGATTTATTAAAAATGACTCGATCGTTATTTAGTTAAGTTTTAATTGTTTTTAACTAGTTGATTTAATAAGAGCATTTTCGTAATTTTTTACATGCACCTTTCTCAATTTTGAGACGCTACACAGAATTCTGTCATTATTGTCGAGCAATTATACCGGCACCTTCACCAGTTTTTTCTTGAAGAAGGAGCATCAATATCTTTTTCGGTGAAAAAGCTGGCCGACACTTTCACCATTTGTTTGTAGCGGAACTATCCTACTAATTTGTGTTGATAGATGAGTAATAGACGCATTATAGAAAAGCCCAATAAAAGATGTCGCTGCGAATGATTTTTCTTAATAGTGATCCTTTCATTTTCATTTATTTTGGTTTTCTCTGAATATCCTAAAGGCTTAACATTATTTTTATTAGGTGAAAGTTTTATATTTATTCTTAGACTATTATTGTTGCGAACCGATGGCTCTGGGAAATTTTAATCACCAAGCCACTGAGAATGCCATAAGCTAAGTTTACAATATTTCATGTTTTGGGATGTCTTGTGTGCAATTTTCCCTATTTTTTATGTATGACGCCAAGTTGTTTAGTCTATTTTAGTCTATTCCTAAGTTTAAAGTAAAGTGGAACAATTCGTCACACTTCAATAATCTCTGGGCCATTAAGAATTAAATATACGAATACGACAAACCCAAGATGCCCAAAGATTGAAGTGGTTGACGCGACGGGCTGGCGCCTTGCATACGGCTGGTTTTTGGCACCTTTTCCGGGTGGTCCATGTGCGAGTGTACCATATGTTTGGCGAATATATCGGCTCGCCTAGATACATCCAGAGAGAGTCACCATAAGACAGGGTGTGTCTGCATGCATAGCAATGCGCTGGTGAGGGCGGGATCAGACTCACCACCAGCTTCTAGGTTTAGATTTTTACAAAATAAAATTGTTATCCGAACGCCGAATGAGTTACTTCTCATCATCTTTACCTTCCTAAACTCGCAACACAGGCAGCTGGTAGCTGTCGACCTGATTTTTTCCGATTATGGACGTTTAAGGACTGTATGTGGGCCCAGTGCGTTCACCGCGCTATCGCCAAAGGGTAGACACTCAGTCCACGTCCCATTTCTCTTCCGTTGCAAATACACCACTGATCGAAACCCGGTGCGTTCACCGCGTCATCATCCAGGGCCGCCGACGTTGGTTCGCGACAATTATGTTGAAATATTTGTTTCATTTCTACAGTGATTTTTATATGTCCTCATATTCATTGTCCAAACATTTCTCAAAAAAATCATTCTGAATATCTAAAGCGAAAAATATTTAAATGAATCCCACATTAATATGCATAAACATAAATTAAAATACCAGATGAACGTATAAGGTTACCAACCACACAAGGTTGCCATAAAATTCTTGTTTAAATTCACCTACTTGGGTTTAAGCATAGCGAAGGAAGAAAATCAGTGCGTGCTTATCTCGTATCTAAAAGTTAAATGGAGGTCACGTGGTCCGGCAGCATGGTAGCCGGCGACACTATGAGCTTTCCCAAAACCGTTTTCTTTTCCCCCTTCTCCTCACTAACACACATCAGCGGCTGCTAGTAACAGTGGGGTAACTCTGTGTTACCACAAGGGTGGTAACACACAATATGGTTTTTTTGTATGAGTGGGAGCGTGTGTACACAAAACAAATCACAGTCGTCGATCGCTCACTACACAGCCGTTCTGCTAGGGTAACAAGTAGTACAGCAGGAAACGCGCATGAATTACCCATTCCCGCAGCGTTTCGCAACGCCTGGCGACGCAAAACGTGGCTGGACTACTTTTGTTTTCACTCTGATTCTCACGAAATTCACAAAATTGTTTTTCGAGAGTTTTTGGGGTATTTTTTAAAGAGTATAGAGTTGTAGATTAGTGTCCAGGTATATAAGAAAAAAATTGATTGGCCTTAAAATAGTTTGGGCTTACCTTGAAAGTTTTATAACTTGACACAACATAGGAAGCACCATCTTCAAGCTCGTCTAAACGGAACTTCCGATCCCCATCCATTGAGAAGATGTACCGTGCACCACGAGGTAGGTCCATGCGTAGGGAGAGTTTATCCATGAGGGCTTCTAGGGTACCGATGTCTCTGCCGGGTTTGAACCGGAACTCAATGCCCGGAAAGAACGGATCGCCATTCTTGTAGAAGATAAACCGTCCGGCACGCCAGTAGCTGAGGTTACTGTAGCGGGACGTCGCCAGCTCTGCGCGACTTTTGGCGCGCGGCGGTGGCGCCGACGGCAGCATCGACGACGCCTCGCTGGCGTTATCTGCCATGGTGACGGCGCCGGGCGACGACGGCCGACTGGCGACGCCGTGCCGCCAATAGCCGGCGTTCGCGGGAGGCGGCGCGCCGTGAGAGTGTCGCGCGCCGCCACCTCCGCCTCCTCCGCCTCCACCGCCGGCCACAGCGACAGCCGGCGGCGGCGGCTGCTCGTAGTCGTCCTCGTCCGTCTCCGTGCTCTTGTTATTGTTGTTGTTGTTGTGACGGCGGCGTGGGCCCGTGGCGGCGGCACGTCGGTTCATCGCACGGTCACCATGCGGCGCCACCGCCTCGTCTTCCTCTTCCTCTTCGTCGTCGACGTCGTCGTCTTCGTCGTGGCTGTCCTCGTCGGCGGCTACGACACGACCGTTGACGAGCGTGGCGGTCGCGTTCAGCGCCTCCTCACCACCACCACCAGCAGTGGCCACTGTCGGAGGCAGCGGCTGCTGCTGCGTGTCGTCGTCGCCACCCGCGTCGTCATACTGCTGCAGGCGACTGCCGGCACGTGAGGGAGCGCGTGAGGCCTACAGACATAAACCCACCCCGCCAATTAGAACTTACTTCTTACCACTTTCCACTACCACATAAACCAAGATATGCAAATTTACACAAAAATTTTAAAGGTTTTGACTCATTCTTTCGTCACTATATTCATGCGTCATTTTCCACTCATTAAATGAGTCATTAGATTAATGATAATAGTCTATTCTCACGATCATGCGACAAATCTCAAAAACATGAACCAATCCTTTCATAAATCCCCATTACACCAAAAGGCTCACAATTAGAACAAAATGGTGCTAAAATCCAGTAATTCACTTAGAAACTAGATGGCGTTTCTAGACTATTCTACATCATTTTTTGCATATTTTGCATGCGTGGGGAAAATGTAGGTTGCTCGTGATAATAGCATAGCGTGTAATAATCTCCAATATACCAAACAATGTAAGCCACGCGACGTACGCAAAGAACGCTAAGAATTGAATCAAAAAGTGGACAAAAAAATATTACGCAAAACTAGCCCGAAGAAAAGTAGCACAAAAATATCTAAAATGTCACTTTAGAAATAAAACATTCTTAAGTAGACATTAATTCCATTTGCATAAAATGATAAAGAATATTAAAAAAGTTCCATAAAATCACTTAAAATAGCACAGTTTTAATTACATATTCACATCGGCAACTTTATACTCAAAACAACAATGTCCTTGAGTATTCTTCGTTGCATATTACTCGTAAATAAGCGTTAATTACGATAAATTAATGTATACTCATTATTAAGCTTGTTTTACACCAGTTACATATAGTTATTCACATATTTCGAAATTTCAGGAAGCATAGAAATGTTTTTGTTGCGAATTAAACTTTAATAGAACATATAAAAATGAAATAAAATTAAAGTAGTTGGAAAACAAAAGGAAATAATTGGATATAAAACAATCTGTTGTTATGACACATAATGCATCATATTCTACAGTGACTGTACTCGTTGTTTGACCTTTTGCCTATTATTCATTCGACATAATTGCGGTTAAGGGCTGAGGAGTAAATTTATAAAATTTCATACCTTCCTCACGTGAACGTTATTTATGATTCGCCTTCATACTGCCTCATATCTGATATTAAAATTTATAGATTTTCTATGTACCTATCATGCAATCTACGATAGTAATTTAAATATTGCCTTGAAAGCTTCCTTAAATGTCAAAACAACAAAAATTCTTCAAGGAAAAGCTTAAAATAACAAATAATTATATTCAATTAAATCAAATATATTCATTTTTAAAGGGTTGGTTTTAGAAGTTCAAAAAATAGTAGAACAAAACTTACCATACTATTGTAAAAATGTATTCTCTAAGAAATGTTTATAGGGTTGTATTCACTTCCGGTGTAACGACCTCGTTACAATCTGCATTTAATTAACCGTTTAAATGCACCTTTGTTTACAAACGCAGTGTTGGTAGTTCACTCTTGAAAATTTAACGGGGTTTTCGATTGTTGGTAGCAAGTTGAGCAAATAACTAATCACTGTCAGCGTTCGCCGGTGGTTGAAGAAAAATACGTGCGTATCGCGTTTCCCAGCCCGCAGCGAAATGTGTCCACGTCGCGGCTGGACGCTCTCCCGTCGGCTTTTGCCGGCCGGTTGGCAGGAATGTGTGCGGTGGCGGTGGCGGCGGCAGTGGCGGCAATCCACGGTCCGTTACCCCGCCATAGCTGGCCAAAGAGGCATTGGCAAAACTTGTTGCGTTGCGACCAACGCCGCAGGAGTATTGACTTCGTTTCTCCCTGACTTTCGCCCGCCAGCAGGCATGCAAAGCATGTTTACAGCCACTTTGAATAACGGTCAGCTTTAAACTAAGTCTTAGAAACGATTATTGAAAAACTAAGAATCAATTATTAAATAGTTTTTAGTGTTTTGTGTATATTTAGTTGCAGGTGCTAAACACATTTTGTTTAAAGAGTACGGAGGTTTTCCAAGTGTTTTTAGAGGGTTTGTTGTAATTTTTATTATTGTAACACTCGTTAGAAAAAAACTCATGTACGTAAACGGTTTGAAACACTTCTTTTGTGTTCTTATTGGACGATAGCGTCGCGACGCTCACCACCACCGGCGCCTCCACCCGACCAATAGAAGCGAGCCGCCCTCATTTCAGCGTTATGCATATATTGTGCGAGTGCTGGCGGAAAGCTGGAGCTAAAATCCATAAATCAAGCAATATTCTCGTGAATTAAGCGCGTAGTTGTATGCGTCATTAATACTAATTTGGAATTTATACGTTTACCTTCCCTTGCTATTTGTTCTTTTCAATCTTTTCGATCTATTTTTCTGCAGCTTTATTTCCCTTACTAGATATCAGAAAACCTCCCGTTTATGGTTGCCAGGTAATGAGATCAACAAGGGGATGTTCAGATGTTGTTCATTGGTTAAGAAAGACGTGGCCAACTGTGTGCGCCTATAAATCGAGCAGGAAACAATAGGTACATGCCACGTTATCAGCTTTTCTACTTTCATTATTATAAAAAAAAAATTAATGTATATATTTTAATGCCTATCAGCCTTAAGGTTTTTCCACCGTGTTTGTACATATAGTTATGGTTCTTGGTTGAAAAAAACGCAGTTGAGGTTTGATGTTGAAAAATGACTTTATTTCACAACAACGAAATTAACGATTATCAACTCAAGAATACTTTATTCAAAATGATTTCGAACTAGGTTCGTGAATCTTGAATACGAGATGCTTGTACTTAAAAGTAAAGTCAAGAATAGAATGTTATTTTATTTACAATAAATGTTGGATGAAGACTTTTGTCTTCCCCACGCAAATGTCCAGATGCGTAGGTGACTGATGCACTGATTCGTCTGTGGTGGTGGAGATGGTGGTGCATGTTACCGCCATTTGCTAGGTGATGACGTAACTATATATATTTGTAAGTTTACAATTTTGTGTTATTTTTGTTGTGTAGTAGTTGTTGTGGTAAGTTGTGGGTGAATAATATTCACCCGGTGGATTGCCCACCTCGGGGAATCGAACCCCGAAAAATTATAATGTTTGTTTTCTCATTTTCTTAGGATAAATATAGCTCGAGTATTTGATAACTAACAAAAATATATTTAAAAGTTTAAATAAAATAATTAAATTATATTCGATCTTTGTGACTTCTTCCGATTTTTATATGACGTTTTTTCTTTTTTATATTATTGTTATTTATATTTTGTTTTCTTTTATTTTAGCAGAACCCAAACTAGCTGTTCGTTGACAGTAAGGATGAAGTGCGGAGAGAAGGTGATACAACGAAATTTCAGATGTGACTATAAAGTTAGTCATCATAAAAATCTTACAACATTGTTTCTTTGACCGAAGTCTACACCTCCAACATCCCACACCATCCATCTCAATCACATCCACCTATTCTTGAAACCTAACCTCCGCCAATTAGGGCACACTTCGCCCACCACTCGCTCCGTCTGTCAACATCTATAAAGTGTGCCATGAAATAATACCCTTGAGCACAGCTCTGACAAAAAATCTGTGCTGCACAGGTCACCGCATACAAGTCGGGCCTGCCCGACCTGCAGGAGGTCGTTGAAAGCCAGAAAGGTACCACCGGACTTGTTCGAATAAAACACCATCAAATCATCAACGTTTTCCAAAAGAATATTTGGCTAGTTGGGACTAGCCAAATATGCACGCCATAAATATCTGTCAATTGCAGTCTCGCTATCCAAAAGTTGTTTTATCTCTCCAACATCCATACTTTCGGTCCACCCTCATAAAACTTAAGAAATACTGGGCTAATAGACGGCGGTATTTATTTCTCATTGACAAGCAACCAGATTAAATAAGACCATTTGCATTGATTCTCATTCTTAGCAAAAGGAATTCGTAAAAGTAATTCTCATTGGTCGAGCATAACACAACCAATTGCCTGCGTCCTGCGGTGTCATGTAGTGTCATCATAAACCTCAACGCCCACGCGTCTGCGTCGCGACGTCTCCATCAATCGATCCAGCAGGAAACCGGAAACAGCCAATAGCGTATGTCAAACCAACTTTACATCACTCCTGCGACTCTTTATGACAACCAACCAGCTCCGACTTTCAACCAACTGCATATTCTATGATGAAAACAATAAAACAAGAGTTTTTTGTTGATTTCTCATTCTATTCTCTTAGCATATTTATTAAAATGAAGGCAATTAGATTCAGATCAAGTCCACGAAAATATTCAGAATAAAATTAACCTTTGTTCTCATTCTTTTTGTTCCTAAATAATCTATAATGACTTACAACATATCTAACTAAAGCATATCTGTATAAGTACATTGTTGAAATAAATAATGTTATAGATTTCTTAATTTTACGACTTAATCCGTGGAAATTACAAAATTTTTACCTGAAATTAACACTAGTGTAAATTTATAAGGAGCTATTTTATGCGACATAATAAAACTGAAAGGCGAACGCACGAACGATTAAGGATAAGTATATGTTTTGTGGGTGGTGGTTCAGTGTACAAAAGCGCACAAACGACAAACTTTAGTCGTTATTATTTCGCGTTGTATGTGTACACTGTGGTTCTAATCGAAAATATAACCACGTTATGCGCCATTCTTACTCATATTTTGCGTCCTACTTTCAGCCTTTTTTCTACTTTCGTATAATATTCGAAACAAATGTGTCATAAACAATTACGGATTTATTACAAACAATTACAATACATGCATACTAGTGTGTGCCAAATTCTTCGCTATTCTATGAGTAACACTGAAATTTTGACTAAATGGACTAACCTAAAACAAAAGAAGAAAGGTTAGTTCCGTTCGTGAATATAATCTTGATATTTGCGTGCTATTTTTCTGGAATATTTGGCAAACATAAGAAATGGTTAATGCATATTTAATATCACATTCCAAGCATAATCAAATCGATTCCAATTACATGACGGTTACGCCAAACAAATGTGATGAAGGGTGACGAATTTCAGAGGTTAAAATAAGGATAATTTCAAAGAGAGGCATATTAACACGTTTATTGGTCATATTTTTGGTGGTTAAGTCTGTGAAATAATTGATTGCTTTGTTTTTATGCGTCTGGTGACCATAACAATAACAAGAACCATAATTCTATATGATTTCTATATGATTTACTTGACTTTTACACGATTTACAGGAGTAGAGTCATAATTTACTTGATAAAAATTAGGACAACCTTTGAATTTTACATTTATCTAGTCTGATATAAAATATGGATATATTTCACAAACATATTTAACGAAAATGAAGCTAAATGCTTCCGAGCAGCATAATTAATCATTTTGTATTTGGTCTTTTTCTATGGCTTTATTTATAACAGTTTCTTTAACTTTTTGGCAAACATTTGACACGTAAAAAGTGGGTTATGTCGCTGACGGTGTTAGGGTTCTCACGCACGCAATAATACGTTCCCAAAACTTGCGCAAAATGGCCCAGATTTATGTGTATTCATTAATTGGGGAGTAATTAGGAAAATATATTTACATATTACCTACATTTTTAAGTATTACAACGAGTTATTATCGTAGAGGATTATATGCTATTTATAGAAGTTAAATTTAAAAAGGATGAAATTTACATGTACAGCTACACATAACACACAAACACAACAATGTCTTTCTCTTCAGGTACTTTCGAATTAATCTTATAGACTTAGTACTTTAATCTTACATTCATGTTAGATCAAATCAATATAGTTGATGTAGTATTTTCACATCACCTGAGTTGCGCTGATCGTCCCGTTCTCAAGTTGTGATAATGTCTACTTCGACCTAGGTTTGTCCAAATAATCAAAGTGAAAAAGCATTGAATATTAGCTCTATTCATTGCTATTTTTCCATAGTTTCCCATAGTCGATGCTCAGTAAAATCAAAAGAACTAAATAATTAAAAATATAAACAACATACAAAAAATTCTTGTGTAAAATCAAATGCAATTTCCAGAATGTTCTAAAATTAATAAAAACAGTGACTAGATGAGTTTCAGTTACCTAGAAAGTTGACAGAAAGCAGAATCATTCACGGCGAAGTGAAGTGATGACGTAAAGGACGAAGTCACAAAATAGATTAAAGTGACTGATTCTAGAAGTTCTGAAGTAACTCAGTAACTTTGCTCAGTTACAAGTAAGACAGTTACGGTCATTGTCACTTTGCCCTATGTCAATTGTCTGTATTGCCCATGCTGGTTTTGACAACAGAACTTTCTCAATCAGCAAATGCTGGTATTAAAACATAATCTTTTATGAAAACTTTTATGAAAACACGAGTGTAACCCTGGAAAGTAAAAGCCCAATTTAAATCTCCACTAACAATGCAGAAGCCCAACAGAGCTCTCAGTTGTGCAGTTGTCAATTTTAAGATCCAATTGGACAAACACTAAAACCATATAACCGCCTACAAAATAACAATTTTAAGGGACAACATCCCAAATGGGCTTAAATCTTCTTGTCGCTCTAGAAAGATGTGAAGAGACGATTTTAAGCCCTTAAGATGAGGAAATCTCCACGCCCAAAGAATTGGGTTGATTATTTTCAGTTCAGGGATGAAGTCTTTAAATGGCCTCCTAGGATTAAGAATATCCGTACACATAGATCGTTTCCAAAACTTGTATATGACTTAATAAATTAAGTAAATCATAATATATTTATATTGTAAATTTCACAACACGTTATTATCATAGATGATTATAGTTTTTTATAAGAATAAGTTTAAAATAAATTATTACATTCTTAAATTTAAAGAAATTTAATTGTTATCACAAAAAGATTGAATCTACATGTAACTGTGGACCACATTTAATGGGATATTTTCCATAAGGTTGGTTATTAGATGCCACGAATGAAAATTCCCCAGTTGTATTGACCGGCATGTTGTGACCAAACACGACAATGTCTTCCTCTTCCGATACTTTTGACTTTAAGTATGATTCATACTTTACTGCTTTAATCCCACATGAATGAATTGATTCCATGTAATACTTTCTTGAAATTGAGTGACTACAACCCACTAAAATAATATTTCAAAATCATTAAAGTATCTAACTCTACGTTTAATACTTATATTATCACTACTTAATACTTATATTATCAAATAAAAAGTTCTTAAAGGGTATAGTGGTAAAATAACTTACTAGGATTAAGATGATCCAAACAAGCAGGTTGCATCCCTTCAAAAGGCGACTCAGCATAAAAATCAACCGTCCCCAGGCTAAGCCTTGTCCCAATCAGTGTCGTCGTATGCAACACGTCAACAACACGTGCGTCTGTTTTCCTCAACGTTAGAGAAGTATCAAACGTAAAGGGCATTGTAAAAAGAGGTCCTGCAGGATCCAGAGCTGTAATTCGATGAACTTTTGCACCTAACCTCTTTTGGACCTCCCTCCCGGCATAACCTATTACATGTCCTCCCAAAGAATGACCAATCAAATGTAGATTATCCAAAGCTATAGAGTTATTGTTAACTCCATTCACGATAAACTCGAAAAGTGCTCCACCAGCTTCTTGAACCATTGCATATGCACAATTGTAAAATTTTCGCGACCATTTTGAATAATCCAAAAGTAGTACATTAGTTTCGTTAACTTTCAATAACGCCCGAGCAAGATTAAGGTTATCTTTACGACTGGGCCATTCATACCAACCATGTACAACGATATATGTTTTTAAGGAATGATTTAGCATGCTAGAGTTAGCAATAACCTCCAATGTATTAAAATTTTGGTTAAGAATCATCATTCGTGTGCTTGGTTCGGGGACAGAACATTCCAAATCTAAAAATGAACAATTAACAAAATTGAAAGAAATGAAATAATTTCATTTTTGGAATACCTTGAGGGAGACCATATTGAACTGATAAAAATAATAATAAAATAGTTGAATACATTCTAGACATTACGTTGTTGTATTGACAGTTTTAAGTTGTGGCAACACGGACAAAAATAGAATAACAAAGTTAAAAGCACTATTTTATCATTTATATATTTCTATCAGCGAATATGACGGCATTGCATCAACAATGTGTCAAATATCTTACCTAAGTATAACGTATGTTGAACTTTTTTTGAAATCCAATTGGCCAAAAACGGATAACCTTATGTTATTTGCATAACCTTTGAATATTTACAAACTAAACCCAAAAGGACGTCGGACATTAAAATTTCCATTTTGATTTAAATATCACTAAGGGGATCTTGTCTTTTAAATAATTATCTAAAGAGTTTTATTATATCTAACTTTGCTTTGATAATATCTTTAATCCATCTGAAAATATTTAACCAAAACCACATGATTGTTTATGCGCCGAGATTTTGTTTGCAGCTGGTTCTGCGAGAATTCAGCATTGAATTCATTCTTACGAACACATCTACGATTTCATCATTGCACAATAAACTGTTTATAGTGCATTGTTTGCTTATCGTGTTTGTATTCAACGTAGTAATTTGTTATCGTTTTGATTATAATTCCTTTATGAGTTTTGGGTATGCATTATAATGGTATTCTGACGTATATACGTTTCTGTTTAATTTAACGATCATTGTTACGATCATTGATAATATTTTCTCCACACAAATGATTGGAAAATGGTAACTCATTTATAGAAAGATGAAATCTACATGCAACATTTAATGAGGTATTATCCTTTTTCAACGAACGATAAATAAATTTCAATTAAATGACATCAAGGGTGATTATAAATGAATATAGGGTTTTTAATGATTGGTATACTACAAAAAAAAAAGTAGAACGGTATGTTCTTATTGTTAGACTATCGGGATAAATTCCTCTACCACATTAGACATTGGAGAATGCTAATTTCCTAATTGGAACTTTTCCACACTTGTAATTATTTTATACCAATTTAAAATACTATAATATTAATAATTTCTGGGTGTTAAGTAATTATAACTACCTCGTCGGCCAGCCAAGTGGCGAAGTGGTTTGGTCGATGACCGCTGTCCATGAGGTCCCGTGTTCGATACTCGGTGAGGATGCATAGTAAAGTGAATTCTTCTTCTTATCAATAGTGTTAGCCTCTAATATGACTAATTACATTGAAAAAGAATTGAATGTAGCTAATGACCATAGCGGTCGATGCTCGGTAAAATAAAGTAAAAAACTATCTCGTGGAGTAGTATTGAAACAATGCTTCTATTCCCAGAAGAAATCCTTGGAGCGATACAAACATCATGCTCTTTTTTTAGCAGATAAGCTGTTGCTAATTTCAAAGCGAGCCAAAATATGTTATTATAATCAAGCTAATTCATGAAGTATTCTGTTAAAATTCAGTTTTAAATATTTATATGGGACGATCCCGCTATTTGAACCGTTAGGGCTACTTGAAAGTATGTGTTTATGTAGTGGGATTGATGACTAATTCGATGCGAGAGTTCATTTATTAACTCATACGTTTAGACACATACGTTTATACACATATAACACGACGTATAGTAAGAAGAAGAAGACATGTTGATCGTTTGAAGTCAGAAAACTATGTCCTCGAGGCGAAAAAAAGAAAAGATTTCTCGAGAACGCTCTCGAAGATAGAATAGGGTAGGTCAAGTAGAAGAAATAGACAGCTATAGAAGATTAGTTGGGCTTGAGTAGAATGCAAAGTTTTATTACTGGCAGGTCTTGCAGTAAACATTTAGTTAATGGGAATTTTAAAGATACAGCTGTTGGAAATTTATATGACAAAAATGGAAATTAATGATAAACTATATGGAGACTAGCCACAAAGTAATCTGGTTTTGAAAGGGGTGTTAATGGTGGTTTTGTGTGTCATAATTAATACATGAATTTTTTACTTAATTTGCCAACCGCCCAAAGAGCAGGCCTGGTCCTCTGGAGCTGGCTTGAACAAGTTACTAATGAAACGCATTAATGCACGTACCTTTCTTTCGATTTTTCTTTTCTTATTTCAGTTATGAAATATATTCTATGGGTAATAATTAAAATGTATAAACATATGTTTTCCAAGTTTATCTATACAGAAACTAAAAATACAGCAAATGTTAAAAACATGATGATATGAAACTTAAGGACATGCAGGATTCCCCATAGCATAAGGCGAATTTTTATGAGTTGTAAATGAATAGGCTCCGGTTTCATTTAAAGTCATATGCATTCCATAAAGCAGAGTCTCCTTCTTATTAAAATCTTTACTGGCTATAAAACCACACGATTTAATTGCTTCAAAGAAGATCCACTTGCTGAAAATATGACTGCAGTAAACTGAAAAAAAAACATATTAATTAATAATCAATAAATAACTAATTAATAATTAAGTAAATAACCAATAGTATAATTTTCACATATTTGTCAACTTACTAGGAGAAGACAAATCACAACTGGGTTGAAAATCAGGAATACCTAACCTATTTCGAGCGTAGAAATCAACAGTCCCCATTCGTACCAATGCTCCGAAAAATATCGTAGTATGAAGAACATCAACCATCTCAGCATCAGAAGGTCCCAAACAAATTCCAGGAATGCGAATGATAATGAGGGCATAGAAAGGACCAGCTGGATCAAGGGCGCTGATTCGTTTAATTTTGGCACCTGTCATTTTATACACTTCACGGCCAATTTTACCTGCTGCTTGGCCACCTACTGAGTGCCCGATGATGTGAATCTGAGATGGATTCATATATCCGGCATCACTTTGATCTTTTATGAATTTCGCCACGAAATTACCTAGGAAAGACGATATTTTAAATTTGTGTGACGTAAGTGTGTATTGAGATGCCTATATTATCAAGGAGAATAGGCATGTCATTTTAACCTTATATTATTATGTAAGGATAGATCTGGTCTGTCTTAGATAAATTTATTGTTTGATGAATTTCAAAATTTCCCAGTAAACGCCATATTTCCACTTACGAAAGGAGAATTGCCACGTTATTTAAACCATGGATTCAGTAAGATTAAATCTGATTTAAGTTAGATAAGTTTGATCCTTTATGAATTTCGCCATGAAATTACCTTGAAAATGCGATATTTTCAAATACATTATCAATGAGAATAAAATAACCCTGTAATTTTTACTTTAGATTCAATATACCAATATACCTTAGATTAAATATAGACGAAATGACCTAGAAATTCGCTATTTCCGAATTTGTATGACATTAGTGTATATTGGGTTGCATATATTATCATGATGGATAGCCACGTCTGGTTAACCTTAGATTCAGGAAGGTTAGGTCTGATTTTAGTTATAAATAAGGTTATCATAAGTCAA
Source organism: Weissflogia rhopalogaster (assembly GCA_019419845.2). Classification (NCBI taxonomy): domain Eukaryota; kingdom Metazoa; phylum Arthropoda; class Insecta; order Coleoptera; family Staphylinidae; genus Weissflogia; species Weissflogia rhopalogaster. The sequence goes on from WSZQ02067660.1 coordinate 15,926, forward strand.
TTTAGATTATTAAAACATTTGTTAATTTATATTACCAAGAGTATTCACCATGTAGTAGGCACAAGTTCCATAAAATTTACTAGCCAACTCATGGTAGTCCACCAATAATACATTCCCAGTAGCTGATAGTTCTCTACCAATATCTTCATATGGAGGCCAGGTAGAATTTTCAGTCCAGCCATGAATGACAATATACGTTATTTTAGTTGAATCTAAACTTGAACCATCTTTTATTACTTCCTTATTGTTTGAGTCTATTTTGTAAAAAGCTGCTGCAGGCCCTTTGATCAAACAAAATGGATCTGTAATTTCACGATATTAACAATAACATATGATTTTACCGTTTTTATAACAAATTACCATATTGAGCCGAAGTATAACTTAAACCATCTACTATTAAAAACAGTAGTAATTCAGTAATCATGCTCAATAATCAAAATTAGCTATTAGAAACAAGGACTGATGGCGAATGAATATAAACCTTATATTTTTAACAATTGCTTTACATATAGGTATTTCCATACTTTGTTAATATTCTAATTGTGTGCTTATCACATGGAAATATTGACATGGTTTCAAAGTGTATCACTGTCAATATAAGTTAAATTGTTTTAATATATAGACGAAGTGTGGAAATTAAGAATATTATAGAGTAAACTTATAATTAAGATATAAAATTATCACATCATATAATGTCTTATATTATACGGTAATCATAAATTGATAACAGTTTGCAATTAATTTAGTATCATTTATGGGGAAAAACGCTTTATCCCCTATATAATTGCGTTCATTTCGCTGTAAATGTATAAACTCCCAGACAGATTACAATAATTCACTGAATAATCAGGATACGCAGGATAAAGTGCGCTGCTGCAACTCTGATCTATCAGAAGCACAGACACAGTAAATGCCTTGTACTGTGAATGAATTCTTCTGGTCGAACCCATAACGCTGGTGACAAGACAGGGGAGTGACGGGATGGGAGGAATGCGACAACGATGCAACTACTAATGGTGCATGACGACGCGATAACAAGAGTCCGCCAGTTAATCGACTTTATTTGGCAGTTTGGACCTCTTGCTAATTGCCACGACATCATGGCCTATACGTAAACATTCGCAAAATTATCTCGAAATAATCTAGAAAATGCGATATTTACGAATTTTTGAACACTATATGAGAATAACCATGGGATTTTGCTGATCATTGAATAACTATGTTTTGATCTATTATTTTAATAATGTGCATATTAGTTGGTAATTTTAACTTAACATCAACAATTATTACTATCGATATATCAATATGAGAGTCATTAAATAATTTAATTGTGTTAATATATCGTCGAAGTTTTGAAATTGTAATAGTCATAATTTCTAAACTGGTGCACTTTTAAATGAGACATGAAATTATCCGATTATTATGTATTAGTTTTTATAAGTATGAGTAAATATGAAAATATTGAAAGAGAGAGAGAGAGAGAGAGAGAGGGAGAGAGAGAAGGAGATTAATGTATACAAAGCTATTTAGGTGATAGAAAATAGAGGAGAACAAGTTAGGAGCGGCGCAAATAAATATCTGAGAAGATTTAGAGGAGTAACGATTATGTCCAAAATTTTGAATTATAATATAATATAAGATCTTGGTCTTGAAAGCGTGTATAAATTCATTAAGGAAAGACATTGGTGGTGGTGACCCCTACAAAGAATAAGAGGAAGGGCGCAAACGAAATATATTTGGCTCACAGAAATGCAAGGGAGAAAAGGAGACCTAAAAAATCAGAGGCAAGAGACCGACAGCATGTGGAGAGTTTAAAAAATGAAAACAAGGTTAATCCTACAATTAGTAATTTTGTAGTTGCATCTAACTACATTCTGAAAATTAATCGGACATACTCACATTCCAAATTAATGATTGAGATTCTACATATTAGCTTTTATTATTCAGTTATGATTAACGCATGTTTACAAGATTATACATATTAACAAATGTTTACAAGTGATTTAGTATACTTTATGGACAATCCACATTTTCTCCTGCAAATGGTTCCGTAGATTTTGCTGTAAAAGTATAAACTCCTGTGGTATTCAAAGGCATATGCAATCCGTAAATCGCTTCTTTCTTGGTAGCATTGCTTGTCGCAACAAACCCACATGAGTCTATTGATTCCAAAAAATACTTCTTCGAAATATTGTGGTTGCATTTAACTAAATACTAAAAATTAATGATTGTGAAAAAACTACAACTTTCGCGTTACCTACAAGAGAAAATCCCACAGGCTGGTTGAAAATCACTGGTCTCCAGTAAACCAAGGGCGTAAAAATCAACGGTTCCCATTACGGCTTCCCCGCCAAAGGAATTTGAAGTATGTAAGACATCAACAATTTCAGCATCGGTTGGCCCTAAGCAAACTGCTGAAATACGTTTAAATCCAACATTGAACAAAGGACCTGCCGGATCTAAGGCGGTGATCCTCTTGATTTTCTTCCCTGTAGCGTCGTTAACTTTTCTACCTATTCTTCCTGCCGCGTGTCCTCCAAGGGAATGACCAATTATATGAATAAGCGATGGGTTTAAATAGCCTGTATTGGTTTGGTCTATAATGAAGGCAGCAATAAAATTGCCTAGAATTTAGGTTAGTATACTATAGCAATGACGTAGGTGTATAGTTGGTTGCGTGTTTTACCAAGAGTTTCAACCATGTAGTAACCACAAGTGCCATAAAACGGCTGGAGTAAATCGTAGCTGTCTATCAAGATAGTATTACCAATAACTGACAATTTTTCACCAAAATTTTGATAGTCGTCGTCTAGGTACGATTCGGTCCAACCATGAATTATGATGAAAGTAGTTATGTTGGGATTTAAAGTAGAAGCATCTGATATTTCCTCAGTGGTATCTTTAGTTACTTTATAAAATCGTATAATCGCATCACTGCCATTGCAATTGCCATATGAAAAGTATTTTTTATTTTCCACATCTTTATACACTAGTTCCGTCCAATTATGGCGTAATTGGTGCCATGATTCAAAATCAAAAGAACTTATTTGAGGTATTAGAAAACCAAATATTAAAAGAATTCTAATCATAGTTCAAAAGTTAACTCAAACTTACTGAGAACAATGTCTAGTATCAAATATAATCAGGTGGAGAGAAATAATAATTTTATGGTACTTGATTTTTATCTTAAATTGCATTTATAAAAAGTTTGATAAAAAGTCGATAAAAAAATCAATGGCGAACCTTGCTAGATTAGAATTAAAAAAATTATCTCTACCAATGCAAGTTATGGCAAATGACCCGTGGGTCAGTTGGTCAACTAGTCAGTTTTACGTAAATTAGTAGAATGCTAAATAATATAAACTTCGTTATCATTGTAAGACTTCAGTTTTAATTATAGAAAAAAAAAGTATTACCTATGTTTCGAATGGAATGGGAAACGATAAACATTTATAGTCTATTATATTGAAGGAAAATAGTTGTTGTATCATTTTTATATAACATTTTATAACAGTGGTACGTGAAATAATAATTTCAACAAACATAAACTTCTAACTGTTCAATAAATGTGGGTACAATATATAACATAATAATAATGGCCGAAAGAACAATTAACAGTTCCTTAAATCAATTTATTTGGACTATATTCGGATTTGACTAGGTACGTGTCTTGGAATAGAAAACGCCCTCTTCGGTATAGACATATTCATCGGTCCTGATATTGCATGGTGATGATCCGCGGAAGCCGCAAAGGCGATAATCCAAGCTCAAACTGACAGAATAGCTAAACTACTGGATCAGAAGCAAGTCAACGGTATAGTCATAATTATTCCTTGCAGTGGCTACATCCAAGAGTGAGACGCCACCCTTTCGCTGCTTGACATAAGCCGATTATGTGTTCGATAATCTCTGCATTGTGGTTCAGATCTCTTTTCCTATTTGTTCCGATGGTATCTTAGGAGACAGTGTCCGATTATTACCTTCAGCAACCTTTCGGTGTTTGTTATGGGTTTGTTATGGGCAAGAAGAACCTCTACAAATGTGCCAGTAAAGACCGACATCCCACCCCTTATTTATGATAAAGTCGTCAATCGAAAAATACCTCTGGTATTTCGCAGACAAATCGTCTGCTAAAACTTCATTGCACCCAAAAGGTTGCTGAAGGTTATAACCGGAGGCTGTGCCTGAAGATACTATCGGAAAAAATAGGAAAGAGGATCAGATCCAGGATAGAGAGATTTTCGAACACATAATTGGCTTATGCCAAGTCGCGAAATGGTGGAGTTACAATCAAATATTTTCTAATATCCGAGGATGTGGGTGGAATGACGCACAAATATGTTTATAAGGTTCTTTAACGACCTAGGGCTCCTTTATTATTAAGGCGATGAGGCAGAACGATGGAACCAATTTGATCTAATAGTTCACAAGTGTCTCACCGCCCCCGCCCCTTATAAACTATATCCTATAACAAAAGTCAATTCACTGCTACGGGCTGTTGAATGAAAGTAGCCATTGGCAGCCATATAAATATATAGTAATTAGGATATTTCGCAATGGTAATGACGTAGGTGTATACTTGGATGCACACTTCAACCGACAGTTTACTGTATCCTCCCTCTATATAGTCAGTATTACCAATACCTTATAATTTTCACCAAAGTTTTGATCGACTTGGTACGATTCAGTTAAACTAAGAATTATGATAAAAGTGTGTATATTGGTATAGGAAGTATTTCCCCATATCGCTAAAATTAACGAATAATTTTGGAAAAACTAAACAATCAATTGGATTACGATATAATGAATCTATCCTCCTTTGTGCCCCACGTATTCATAAACACTAAAGAAATAAATAAAAATTATAGGCACTCTTGTTTTCCCAAACCATAAGGCGAGCTCGCTGAAGTCTTGAACCAATATGATCCATTAGCATCCAGTGGCATATGCAGTCCATAAATCAAAGTATCTTCTGAATCCATATAATTCTCAGCGACAAAAGCACACGAATTTATAGATTCCAAAAAATAAGCTCGAGCCATAGAATGGTGGCAATGAACTAAATATTTAAAATTAATTATTAAAGGATAAACCGATGAAGTAGTACGTACCATTAAGAAGATTGCAAGCAGGCTGATTATCTGCAATGCCCAAGAATCCTATTGCATAAAAATCAGCCGTGCCAATATCTGAGTACATGCCCGCGCTAACGGTCGTATGCAAAACATCAACTATTTCAGCATCTATAATAGATAAAGTCCATGGAAATGTCCAGCCGAAGATATTAAATAGAGGACCCGCCGGATCTAGGGCCGAAATGCGTTTTATTTTCTGCTTGGTTAAGTCAGTATATTCCCGTCCTATTTTTCCCACTATGTGCCCCCCTAGGGAAAAACCAATGAGGTGTATACGACAAGGATCCATGTATCCAGCATCAGTTTGCGCTTTCAAAAAAGTCGCCACGAATGTGCCTAGAAATAAGGATATAATGGTGACATATAAGTATAACCAGTTGCCAATTTTTGATATACATATACCTATCATATTAACCATATAGGTCGCACATATATATGCCTTGCTTGATATTTTCTCACAGTCTACCATAATTGAATTACCAAGCTCTGATAATTTGCTAGCGATATCAGGATAATAAATGTCTCTTGAAGATTCAGTCCAACCATGGATAAGGACAAAAGTCATGGCAGTAGGATCTAAAGTAGACCCATCTGTAATTTCTTCCGTTCTATCAACAGTTACTTTAAAAAAATTGCATATTTCACCCTCGATGGAACAGATGGAGCCTGTGATAATACTTTTTAAGATTTAAGTACTTCAGTTTAATATTCATAATAATTACTTAATATTGCACAATTTACGTAAGTTAGCAGTGTGTTAAATAATATAATCTTCGTTCTCATTATAACTTCACTTTTAAGTCCAGGAAACAAGTGCAAGTTTAGAATAGACTGGAAAACGATAGTTTCAGTAGACATTTTGTGGGGTATTTGATTGAAGGAAATGTGTATTATATCATTTTTGTTATAACATTTTATAGCAGTTCTACCAGTTATCATAATCTTAACACCTATAAACTTCTAACGCTCCAATAATTTTGTAGAAATAGTTCAACAAAATAATTGATGGATAAAAACAATTGAAAGCTGGACCCAATAGAATTATTAAAATATCTTTTTTTTTAAGTCCACATTGAATTTTAACCTAATTATGTTTAAGGATATTGTAGTTTTCCTTGAGCGTAAACAGATTAACCGTTGATTGAAAATGAATTGCCTCTGCTGACAACAAAAATACGTGATTGTATTGCTTCTAAGAAGCATTTTTTGCTCATCTGATGACCATAGAAAAGTAGATATTCGAAATTATTAACCATATTATGATAAATCCAAGACTATGTACTTAAGTCAAAACCAGATATATTCAATCGGTTTTTAACGGCAGACGTATTTCGATCCCTAACTTCCACGTTGTCCTCTTCTTCTGCCAATCTCTGCTTTCTATATCCTCGACGATTCCCGTCCTCCAGCTCTTGCGGGGTCGCCCGCATTTCCGGTTTCCTGTGAATCATTTTATGGGGGATTCGATTTTCATCCATTCTTTTGACATGGCCGTACTTTTTTAGTTTTCGGCTCTGTATTTCTTCGGATGTGTCTGCTTCCACATACATTCTCTTTCGTATTTATATGTTTCTGATTTCATAGCGCTCTGTGCCAAAATTCCATTTCTGCATATCTTTGCTATGAATATGGATTGGTCCAAATTGGTATAGAAAGTTCCACATGCACGTTGGAAATCAGGATACCTAAGGAACTCGTCACATAGAAATCTTCATAGTCCTTTTTTGTCATTTTCTCAAAGAAAATTGGATATCCAGAAGAAAGAAATCGAGTACATAGGATATCGACTAATTGTAAGTCAGCATCTGATTGTAGACTCCACCTTCTATTACTTACCTTCTATTTGCCCCTCAGGTGAGTTTCCGATTATGAATACGAAAAGCGTCAAATCAGAAATCAAATGATGCCTCAAATCTAGTTACTTCTAATATTCATTCCAAACTATATGTAACTTATTTCTCATATCGTAAGCCTGTTGGTTCAATCACAGTAATTACTGATGTATCTAATTATAAATATAATTATTAAACAATAAGAATATATTTAGTTTTACTTCAGTCGTGTGATCAAAAATACAGTCTTTTTTCTGGATCATGCATGTACCTGTTGTTTGGGCGTGCGAGCCCAAAACACGCATTTTACTGCGCTCAGCATGAGCCAAAGCGTCGAAGATCGAGGGAATATTAGGCCTTCCGATCATGCCTGTACAAGTTCATTACTTTTATAGAATTTAGTCTATGTTTAATATATTTTTGTATTTCTTGTCGTAACATGTTGTAAACTCTCGGTCGCTGGGGACAATAAAACATGTGCGACCCAAACCCAGCTAGAGAGAGAGAGAGAGAGAGAGAGAAGATAAAGTGTCATTGCGGCACCGACAGTTTGTAGCTTAAGTTAGTTTTTAAGTTTTCAAAATAAAGCAGTCTCAAACTAGAATCCGAAGCGAACACATCTATTCTATAACACAATCCCCAACTTCCTTCGGTATCGCTCTTGGGGCTCACCAGCAGTCCTGAGTTTCTCTTGCGTCACCTTCCACAAGAAGTGCAAGATTCTCGTGATTACAAACTTATACACCTGTAATAACTATCTTAACACCTATAAACATCTAAAAATAAAAACAATTTAGAGTTATTTGCATTCTTGTCAATTCAGTGAGGGAAGGTGCAGTTGGATCCAAAGCGCCAATTCGCTTTCTTTCGGTACGTGTCAACTTGTTGACTTCTAGGGCAATTTTACTTGTTGTTTACTTGATATATCCAGCATATGTTTGTTTCCTGATAAAATTAACTGTAAAAATATGTTTCTATCTTAAGATAGAACAATAAAGTAATAAGCGGATAATAACGACGGAAAGCTACTTAAATCATTTTATTGGGATCATTATTTTAGCCAAAATTATGATTAAGGACACTGTGAGTCTCCTTGAGCGTAAGTTGATTTACCGTTGATTGAAAATGAATAGCGTCCACTTGCATCCAAAGGCATATGCATTCCATAAATCATTTTCTGTTTCTTAAACAATCCTCTAGTGCCAACAAACCCACATGAATTGATTGCTTCTAAGAAGATCTTCTTGCTCATTTGATGACTACAAAAAACTAAATGTATGAAATTATTAACTATCTTGTAGATATGTCCAAGACTATCAACTTACTAGGAGCGGTCAAACCACAAGCACGTTGAAAATCAGGAATACCTAAGAAACTCTGTACATAGAAATCTACATGACCCATTCTTGCCAATTCTCCGAAGAAAACAGAAGTATGCAGAACATCGACTAATTCCGCATCAGACGGTCCCAAAGAGATAAAAGGAACACGTACGATAATCAAGGTGAAGAATGGCCCAGCAGGATCAAGAGCGCTGATTCGCTTGATTTTGGTACCTGTCAACTTTTGAACTTCTCGACCAACTTTACCTGCTGTTTGCCCTCCAGCCGAGTGACCAATGATGTGAATGCGAGAAGGGTTCATATATCTAGCATCGGTTTGAGTCTTGATAAAATTAGCAACGAAATCCCCTTAAAACATTATTAATTTTATACGAGGAAGATGTATATTTCATAGCATATTTTACCGAGAGTATCAACGATATAGTAAGCACATGTTCCATAGAACTTCAAGGCTAAATCAGTATAGTCAACCAATATGGCGTTACCAGTTACTGATAGCTCTCTACCAATATCCTCATACTCGCCACTACTAGATGTCTCATTCCAACCGTGGATTATGAAGAAGGTGGTTTTGGTCGAATCTAAAGTTGAACCATCATTGATTACCGTTTTACCATTGGTATCAATTTTATAGAAAGTAGCAGCAGGTCCTTTCAGAGTACACCTTATATCTGTAGATCAATAACTTTTGATTTTAATAATTTATATACCAAAATATACATTACCAAACTGAGCAGAGCTATAGCAAGCTAAGCCAAGGCACAAAACAATTTTTGCAAGCATCGTTCTGATTTAAAACAGTCCTTGATAATATCTTTAAGTGCCATAGTGCGAATTTTGTTCAGTTTATATAGGTATTTGGTACGCAAGTGCCTAGGCATTATGGTAATTATTTGGGTATTACATAAATTATGTACACCTATTAAAATAGCAACTTATCAGTTGTGTACATACTTATTAAGGAAGTATGCTAACGTGATTCCTAGAAATTTTGTTCGATAAGACCTGGGAATTGAATGAAACAGTATATCGGAGGTTTCCAAACTTTTAATATCTACGCCTCCCTTTCTTGAAACACTTTGTTGGTGGTCCCCATATTTTGACTCAGTTTTCGTGATAATGTAATACGCATGTTCAGTAAAGTTCCAAAGGGGACCACCCCGTAAATTCTCGTTCCATGTCCCCGGCGTGACTCTCAGTTAGGAAACCAGTGCCGAAACCTATTCTTTTAATTTTTTTAATGAGTAAAAACACTTTTTTCACAGTTCTACAAATATTATTTATTATTGTACAATGTACATTTCGGCTTTCGCCATC
>WSZQ02067671.1:0-21265 GCA_019419845.2 Weissflogia rhopalogaster
ACCAAGCTCTAGCTAAATACTCCTTCTGAGCTTTACTTAGCGATGCGTTCCCAAAGTAGTCTGGCCGTCTGCCCAGTTCATGAATGCGTTTGTAGTCTGGATTATATGAGCTGTCGTTGAATCTCGCTAGCCTAATTTGATTTTCAAAATCCATCCCTGTCGTCCTAACCATATATTCCAACAACTCCCTATCCTCCAGATACTTTTCAACTACCGCCTGGGACATCCCCACCGCTTCGGACACCTTTCTCCTATTTTCTCTCCATTGAGTTCTTCCTCTCCTTACACACCATCCCCACACACTCTTCATCCATCACTCCTCATCCATTCTCAACAACTGCCCCTCACCACTCTCACCATTCTCGCTGCTGTCTCCCATAACACAGTCATCCTACCTGATTCCTGAAGCACTATATACCCTGGAGTGGATTTTTCTAACTTCATTTTTCAAGTCCTTCAGAAACCAGATTTGTTCTCTTTCAAGCGTTTTCCATTCACGTCCACCTGGCTCACATTTATACCTAAGTCTCTTTTTCTCATGTACCTTTCCACTTTCTGTAACATCGCTTGAATACCAGATCTATCTCTCGCCACCAGGGCGATATCATCCGCATAGGCCAACATCCCGATTTTCTGTTTTCCTATGACAACCCCACCATCCTGTTCTTTCCGAAGTACTTCATCCAACTCACTTATAAATAGGTTAAATAGGATGGGGCTCATAGGACACCCTTATCTCAACCTCTTCAGGACCGTGAATGCTTCCGATACTCGCCACAGCCCATGTTTGTTCATACATCACACATACCCATTGTACAATATTGTCATTCACTCCACGTCTCCTTAGACACTCGACAAGCTTTCCACGTGGTACCTTGTCATACGCAGCCCTGAGGTCTATGAAAACCACATACGTTTTTTCTTACATGCAATCCTCTCCTCTATCATTCGCGCTAGTCTTTTTTGTATCTTGCTGTTATTAGTTCTTTTCTTCTCATTTTTGTACCATCAATAAGTAGAGGTTTTATTCTGAAGGGTTTATGTTGCTGTTAGCAACAAGACCACATTTCATCGAGAATGCAGGGATAAGCCTGTTTCTCGATTACATGTCTCCCACTTTATGCTATGTTTGGATACATGTATATGAAATAGTAAGATACCTGCGAGTTATTTATGTGGTGATGATATTGAGGTTATTTTACCTCGTGTTCGTTTCTAAATATTGGTGATCCTATGTAGATGACAGATCTAGAGATATCTTTAAAGTCAGAGACAAACTTCTCAGCATCACTAAAAATATCTATGACTATACCTTTATAACTATACCAATTTTGTGAGTAATGTGAAAATAGTTCCATATTTTAGTCATATATACGAATTTAAGTTTATATTTTAAGGTTTAGAACATTGACAGTCATACACAATTTATATACATTAAGGAAACTACAAAGAAAGAAAATTTACCACACGGTGGCAACTGGAGCAGCAATTACAGCCTCGGAGTAGATTGGGCTGTTACGAGCTAAAGCCTCAGCATGAGCAACAAAGTGGTTCGATTTGGCGGCGACAACCTCAGGAGTTTCCAATGGAACACCGTTGGCGGCAACAGCTGGGACACCGATGGTGGTTGGGTAGGCAGCTGGAGAAGCATGGGCCAACAAAGCAGGGGCAGCAAGACCAGCGTGGGCAACCAACGGAGCAGCAACAGCATGAACGTGTCCAGTACGAGTCAAAGCCTCGGCATGAGCAGCGAAATGGTTGCTCTTGGCGGCGACAACCTCTGGTGTTTCCAATGGAACACCGTTGGCGGCAACAGCTGGGACACCGATGGTGGTTGGGTAGGCAGCTGGAGAAGCATGAGCCACCAAAGCAGGGGCAGCAAGACCAGCGTGGGCAACCAAAGGAGCAGCAACAGTATGAACGTGGCCAGTACGACTCAAAGCCTCAGCATGAGCAGCGAAGTGGTTGCTCTTGGCCGCAACAACCTCTGGAGTTTCCAATGGGATACCATTGCTGGTCACGGCCGGAAGACCGATGGTGGTTGGGTAAGCAGCTGGGATAGCATGGGCCACAGGGGCAAGGATACCGCGACGGAGGATATGATGAATTGGGGCAATGTGACCATTGCGAGCAAGAGCCTCAGCATGGGCAGCAAAGTGAGCGTGCTTAGCAGCAACAACCTCGGCGGTTTCTGGAATACCAACATGGGCAACATGGGCGGACACAATTGGTGCAGCAATGGCATGATGAGCATAGGTCAAATGTTCAGCATGAGCAACCAGGGCAACGTCTCCATTGCGAGCATGAGCCTCAGCTTTGTGGACTAAATGAGCAGCGCGGGCTTCTTGCACAGCTGGGGTATCAATGGGCACTCCATTTGGGCCAATCACGGGCAGATGTTGGGGACCAGTGACCACAAGTGGTGCCCAGTTACCAGCAGAAGCAACCGCAAGGGCGCAGGCAAAGATGATCTGCAATAAATTCAATTAGGACTAAATATTAAACAACACCGAGGAAAAACTACTTACGAAGAATTTCATTTTAAATTTTTATTTATTTTCAATAACCTCCTAGGATAGGACTGTTATGAGACTGTGCCTACCCAACAAATTTTACTGCTTTTATACTAAATCGAATTGTATTAAGACAAGGTAATCTTCATTACATTTTGAATGAGGAAACAATATTACCTTGAGCGTAAGCAATTGTCAGGGTCATTCATTCCAAATCAAATGATCTTAATTCATAACATTTAGTGCAGTATTTTTCTATCAATCGATTGAATTATTTTGGCTATAGCGTTCCAATAAATTTACATAAATTAATTAAAAACAAAAATCGAGAATACGATGTTTTTTTTTATTGTGACGTTTTGTTAAAGTTTTAATTTGAGTATAAATTTGTATTTCACATGAAGGAGACGTAACACTGCGGCTTTCAATAATTTCTTTCACATGCCCTCGGAAATTTGAAATATGAATATATATATATATATATAATAATATATAGAATAAATTTAGATTTATGATATTTAATTATTTTTATTACTAGAAATTGCGGAAATATCGATGAAATGATACTTGATACTTGAAATGATTTGGTTCGAGTACCAAAACTTCCCACACTACCATCTTTTTAGGATATTATTTTTGGAACTGCCATACAATTAGTATGTCCTTGAAGTTATTATAATATACTGGCAGTGAATTTGAAGTAAAAAATAAGGTTATGGTTGATATAAAAATAAATTGTATTCATGCCATAATTGAGTCACCATTAAATGGAATTTGTTTTTGTTAATTTGATTTTGAGTTTGCGAAATATTACTAGGTTTAAAGTCTCCAAATATATTTCCTATTTTACGTATTTTATAATTATATGCACCAATTACTTCAGCACAATAAATACAATAAATACATCTTCCTTCTTCATTCCGGTACACTCTCCCGCCTCGTAAGCATCCCCAGTCGAGCCTCTCTTCTTCTCTTCTCCTTCTCTATCGCGGACACCCTGGCGATCCCCTTTTCCTTTTCTCCTAACCACTCCGCATAACTCTCGCCCATTCCTGATTCATTCCCATGCATTTCCCTGCTAAATGCTCCCACGTATCCCATCCCTCCTCACATAGCACACACTTTCTGAACTCGTCTCCCATCAAAACTTTCCATCCTCTCTCTTCCAAACCACACCACACGTGCCAGGGTCACTTTTTCCGTCGCTCCCATTCCTATGCATCCAATATATTCCGGTCTCCTCCCCACAGTTTGTACTGCCTGGTACCCTGGATTATAGGCGCTTCTCTTAATGCGGCTCTGCCTAATTTGCTCTTTCACTTCCTGGACTCTTATTTGGTTTCCCATATTTCATGGTTCCAAGCAGGATAGTGCAAAAGTGGTAACTTTGCTCATGTATTCTGAGAGTTTTGCAACCCATGAAAGTCTGTGCTTTTGTCTCCTATTCAAACATACCCTAGAAATTCCAAAAATTAAATTTTGATATAAGGTCGGAAAGAACAACATACAATGCGTATGTTACGCAGACGACTCTACGCTATTCGCTGACACCGAAGACGGACTGCAAAAAAAACTTAACATGACTATTTTAACCAAAAAAACAAACTGTATGGTAATCTCCAAAATACCCATCAGGGCCAAAATTGTTATTAATAACACAACCATTGAACAAGTCTCGCAGTTCAACTACCTTGGAGTAAGGATTTCTAGCTGGGGAAACCCCAGAAGACGTCAGACTACAGGCCAACAAAGCAGCGAGAATATCTGGATGACTTCGGAACTCTATATGGAAGAACCGGAATCTGTCTATAGCCAGCAAAACCCGTATATGTAATGCCTGCATACGACCTATTCTAACCTACGCCGCGGAAACTAGAGCGGAAAGCGCCCTCGCTAAAAGCATACTCAAAACAACAAAGATGCACGCTCTAGGAGCTATAAGAGGACTAACCATCTGGTTAGAACGGTTATCTGGTTAGAAGAAACGGAACAGCGATATTAGAAAGAGGTGCAATGTACCAGACATCGTGCGATGGACAAGAAATCGTAGGAGGATGTGGAATGACCACATTGCTAGAATGCAAACCGATAGAATCGCGCGAAAGGTGAAAGAGGCCACACCGGCAGGCCACCCAAAAGATGGACCGATGGACATCAATATCCCAGGAGAAGTGCCAGTAAAACACAAGCAAACCAGCTTAACATAAGAAGAAGAAGAAGAAATTTTGAGCAACTTTGCTATTATAGCCATTCTTCTTTACTTTATATGAACAATGGCAATTGAAATTAAGCCTCTAATAGTCACCGTAGTTTAGAATAGATAGTAGAATACAAAGGCTCAGATAGATCTGGGTATTTAACAACAAGTTATGGCGGCTTAAACTTTGGTTCAATTTATCACGTCTCCTTTCAAGACGCATATATACACAAATATCTATTTAAAAGGCTGGTCCAAAATATATTCTGGTTAAGCTACAAAATTGTTATGATTGTTAGATGGATGCTGAACAATATTAAATTTTGTTTATGAGGCAATGCAGTTTATTATGATTGTACAATATACTTTGATGTCCGACTTGAACTAAATACTTCACTACTCGGTACTACCATGCCCTCATGTGTTGCAACTTTGTGTTGCGTACTTTGAGATATATACATTTTCAACAAAATATTCTATATACTCTTAGAATGTCTAAGGAACATTGCCTCCTTTAGACAATCCTACCTGGAATCATGATGACCTCATCTTCTCTGAGAGGTCCTGTATAGGCAACCATATAAAATACATCCTCACAAAATGTTCGATGGTCGAATAAGGACCATCATTAAAATTGGTCCCTTTAACGTGGAATGACCCAATTATTTTATAGATCATTGAAGTTGGGTTCATTTATAAATATGAACGGACAAGGAAATACTAATAGTTGACGCTCAGGACAACAAACAAACCTTTAATCAGCGTTTAATAATAAATTAAATTTCTAGTTTTAACAAAATTGTTGCAAAAAAACTTAGCAAAGAGTGAAATAAAGTGACCTTAGTGACATCAAATAAATTCAACTAAGAAAGAATATAAAAATAAAATTTTTGATGAGTAAATATCAACAAGTGACAGAAGACTCTTTAAAATATATAAAAATAAAATCTGATAATAATGGTAATCAGATATAGTCAATGCACAGGAGTGATAAAACTTTGTGTTCATGGCTTAGTCTTTACTATCCGTCGTACTTCGCGTCTGCGCTTGCGGTATACTCTTGGGCATAGAAAATTCATGTGGAAAATGTGACAACTATGCCCTGGCCGTATTTCTCTTTTTATATTCCCCGGACGTAATGGCGTCGAATCCGGCAGCTCCACCGAAAAAAGTGCTCGTAAATGGCGGGGCAGACACTCTAAAAAACCACAGACAAACCAACTGCAACATAAAGGAGACGCATCTCTCTCTCTCTCTCTCTAACATCATTTTCTATATCTATATGTCAAAATAATTTAACATTATAAAAGTAGTTATCTTTTCCTAAACGACAATTTCACGATGTAATCCTGATTTTAAATAGTTTAAGAATTAGCTAATCGAGTTCATAGTAAATGGGACTAATTTGAATTGTGAAAGTTTGCGGAGATAAATAATAGTTGATCAAATGCGGAATGCAAATTGAATTGAATTTTAATGTGGCATAAAATAGGAAAAACAGAAATTCGCCTAGCAAAAGTTGCAAATTAACCAAGTTGCAGAAACTCGTTATGAAATGTTGGTAGAAGTTGTAGATTGAACCACAAATTGCTATCTGAGGGATGAAATGTAGTTTTCAGTTTTTGTAGTTTGAGAGTTGCACAGTTTGTTGAAATATCTACGGTAATTTTGTAAATGAAATATTTTTAGATTGATGAGAGTTCTTTACTTTAATTAGTGGCAATTTCGTTTATAATTTCAAAGTTATAAGGAAACTTAAAAAGAAACCTTGAAACGCGGGGGAAGCATTTCTCACTACAAATCTTGTAATTACTAATCAAATTATTAATTGAGATACATGCTTAAAATTTGTACGGTTACAAGAAACAAGGTAGGGTCAGGTAAATCCATTTTTGACCTTCATTTATTCAAATATGTGTAGCATTATGCAAATTGCAAGAGAATCTTGCCTTGTTATAATTCAATGACCAACTTAAATGTCTGTCATGCATTTTACTAATGCTTATTTATTTAACAAAATGTCTGTGTTAGATGAACCGAACATTGTCGACTGTGGTCATTAGGTTCTTTTAAACAGGTGGGGTATGTTTATCAAAATTGTACCAGGGTACTAGTACATCAGTACTGTTAACACTTACTTTTTATTGAATAGAAGAAGAATTAAATTTGATCTTCATCCGTCGGGATTCGATCTCGTTTCCTTGTGGTCAGCAGTCATTATAAAATACATGCATATAGCATTTTGCAATGATTTCTGACATCAGATATCTAATTGTAAGCCATAATTTACAACTCAATTGATTTTATATTTAGTAGGTGCAACTTATACAAATTTCTGTTATAGTAACTTTCTTTTCGCAACCTTTTTCTACGGATGGATATTCGTTACAATTACTTTTAGGCGTACAGGGCGTACATTCTGTTAAGTTATAGGTTATATATTTTCTACAACATCCTTGGGCGATACACCGCCCACTTTCTCGATTAGTAGGAAATCCTTATCAAAGAGATTGTACCTCAAACCTTTCGCTTTTCGCTTAACCAGGTACATTTTGGGTTTTAGAGGACGTTTCGTCTGTCTCCCATTCCGGGAATATTTTCTCTCCTCTTTCCATAGATGGATCTCTCTCCTCCACCCATCATTGGTGAGTTCACAAAAGGGTTCAGGCTTCATAAGCTTAGTCCTTACCACAGTCTTGGCTAGTTTATCAGCCATGTCATTGCCGGGTATGCCTTTGCTGCTTGGAACTCACATAAAGGTGACGCAGTTGTTCGTAGCCAGTTGGTTCTTCCATCGATGATCCATCTAAATTTCACCCCCTATACCCATAAACCCAAAATTTCCCAAAAATGCGTATATTTGTATTAAAAAAGAAAATTATAAACAAGAGTATAAGTTTAGTTGTAGTATTATTACTTTTTCATGCAGCTATATAAAATAGTTCACTAATTAATTGTTGTTTTTTTGCTTTGTAAATAAATTACACTTTTTTCATAAGGTAGGTTGCAAAAAATGTTACAATCTTGTATCGGACCGCAGCCAAAACAGTTTGGGAAACGCTGATCGACGCTGACGGTGAACGTTCAAAATATAATAACATGTTGGTAACAACAAAACACTAAAACATGTAAACTATAGATAAAACACATTACTACACAACTATCGTCACATACCGGATATAATAAATACATTTCAAAAACGAAACAAAACAGAATATTCCTGCATAATCTCTCCCGACTAATCGATCTTTCAAAGTGTCCCTATGGAATCTCCTTACAGTTTCCCTTTTGACTTATCTAGAATGCAATAAGCAACACTTTTACAGTTTTACAGGTTCATTGCAGTACTTTCAGAATGCCAAGAGAACAGTTTTTGGTCCATTTAATCTGTTGGTTCAGTCACACGTTATAGTTACCGAAATAATGTTTTGGCAAAGATATTCTAGAAAATCTTATATATTTTTTTTGAGATAGCTCACCTGGGCAGCATAGTTCGCAGCGCTTCGGCGACGGAGTATTACTCAAGCGGACGGGCTCGAGTCCCCGAAGTGGGCATCCAATATAACTCACAAGTATGGATGTCAACTTTTCACGAAATATCGATACTTATTGGTATCGAAAACGCACATTGGTACCATCTGTTAATGCATTTTCAAATTATTTTTTACTCGTTACAGTAATCGTGCAGTTTGAGAATGAAAAATATTGCGGTAATTCCTAAGTAATAAAATTAATGCTTGTAAAATTACTGATTTAGTAAATTAAGGCTAAACTAAGTTTTTATCAAAAAGTGGCAAAATTTAAATGAATTTGAATTGTAGGGAAGTATCAGGATTAAGAATCGTAATTTTGCTCATAATCAGAGAACGTTTACCATCCTAATTGGTGGTTGTGATTAACAGATGGCCTCAGTGTGGGGGCATGTCAAAAAGTACCGGAAATGACCGATTCGATACTATCGATAAGTATCGAAAATTAAAGTATTGACAAAAAGCCGATAAGTATCGACACGTGGTATCGATACTTATCGATATCGGTACTTTTATTTACATCCCTACTCACAAGCACAATTAAAGAGACACATTAAAAAGCACACACAAGAAACTACAAATTTCAAACCGTCAAACCACTAGTCACCTATATCAAGTTAACACATTTGGTACTTAGTCGGTTTCCGATGAAACTCTTGCATTTACTAATAACACGCCTGGCTTTACTGATAACTCGCTTGACCTAGTACCGTGAATTATATCGGGGATAAGTAATATTTGCACTAACCTTTGAATAGACTTCTCTGGATCGGATGAAGTTGTAGTTGTAGCTGGTTAAGTTAAACAGATACCTTCTCTGGCTGATTGGCTTCATTGGAAGCTCGAACATGGCTTAAATGTCGAAATGACTATATGACGAAGAACGGATAAACTTAAACTTAAGAACGTAAAACAAACCTTAATACCGTATATTGAAACTTTTAAATAACTACATGAATGTGTGATATAAATTTCTTTCTTCCCGTCGAACTATTTGTCGTTGTTCAACTCGTACTTTATTCTTTACTCCACATATTTATCTCGTGGTGACGTTGACTCCTAGTGACCTCAGTTCAATAAATAAACGTTTAATAAATTACAAATTAATGTATTGGTAATAATTAACGCTTCGTTTAAAAGATTCGACGTGGAACTTGTCAAGATATAAAAACGAAAGTGTGTAAAGTTGAGTTACGTGTTCATATTTAATGTTTTTTCGGAGGAACTATTTTTAAACTGGTGAAACCCAACATATAACCATTATGGGAACATTTTAATTTGATTAACATATATAGCAATGGACATAAAAAATAATATATAGAAATATTATTCATTTTTATATAGAATTTTCACTAGCTTTCACTGTAAAATGGAAAGATAAATATGCATATAATTATACTGCGAATGATGTGTGCATCCAATTTTTATCAACAATTTAATGAGAATAAACAATGCTGGTGATTCATCCTTCAATAATAGACCAATATAAAATAAAAATAACTGCATTTAGAGAACACAACAATGAAATATTACAGCCCATGTGGCGATAATTAGACAAACATACATTGAACGCACTATTGTGTGTTTCAGCTCTTGTTTTGCAAATAAATGAAATTCGTATGGGCGTTTAAAGACCGATGGCAATGCGCTGTGCTGATTTTCGTACATTTGGCGCTTCAGCGTGGGTGAAAACGATGATTAATTATCATGTCAAATCTGCGAACGTGCTGCACATTGCATCGGTTATTGTGCATCCGGATAAACCTATGAGTGGCGGCTCGTTATTATCTATTATATGTTACGCGTTATTATTGCAATCTCCCTACATTCCCATCCATTTATGCGAATTATTCTGACATGAATAATATTTTTCCACAATGTGGCTCGAATTTAATGCGAATCTTTACAGAGGAATAGATTCGCGGGGTTAATGAGATTATTCCTGAATAATTCAGGACGTGAAGCGGTGGAAAGACGTCAGGCGTCGAGGTATTTTCATCGGTTTTCATAAAAGTGCGCCTCTTAGGTTTTGCTTCCTCCAAGCGTGATGGTTTCTGAAGCATGTACGGCATCATAAATCAGGATTGCTACGGTGAACATTGACTGAATTTGGATTTAAGGGATGTGAAATAGGATGAAATAGGACTATAGTGGAATTTATGAGCAAGTGTCTCACCTACATTTTATACAGATGCTATATATTATTATTTGCAACTGGACATATTTTAAACTTTCCGAATTTTAAACGTACAATTTTGAGAAGTAATCTTTATTACAATTAATGAACATTAATGAACCAGTAAACGTACCTGAGAGCTGGGGAGGATTTAGGCTAGTCTGGGGAACAAGGGAACAGGTGGCGACGCTCACCAGGATTATAAAACAGTTTCTTGGGGCGAATCGTAGGCTCTACATTGCATTCCTAGACCTGAAAGCGGCAAGTATCATGGTGCCATCGAAGGAAATGATGGAATGCTTGTGTAGAAGGGGGATAAGTGAGCACATTATTATTTTCGTGAAGGAAATATATAAGGAGACAAGTATTATTGCGAATATGCAGGGGAAATATCATGAGAATTCAAAACCAACATCGAATTAAGTCAGGGATGTCGAATTAGCGTGTGGTGGTAACTGATTGCCACACAAAGAGTAATCATCAACACCCGCCGAAATTGTAAACATTCCTAATCACATCTATACAAAAGCCGCAAATTTTAATCAGCATCCGCTGAAATCTTATGTATTTTACTGTATTTAGTAAAATAAGATAAAACTCTTCAAGTTAATGTATCGATGCGAGATGCACACGAATGGTAGTTCGTCTCCCCATCCCCATGTGTAGAATTGCGTACAGTAGGAATTTTGCAAACTTGTTTTGGTTTTTGGAAAAATATAGTCAGTCTTAATCATAACTTCGTGGAAGCAAGTCTTGAGCATAACTTGATAGACTTTGTTTGGGTTAGAGTTTCGACACTGATATTAACTCCCTCGTTAAGGTACCCCAGCCAAGTGGTTGCTTTTCTAAGTTGCGAAACTTAGAAATAATCCATATATTGCATCCGGACTCCGATCCTTAACAATACCGATACCGGGAATCTAACCCGGAACCTCTGCGTTACCGCGCTAGTGCGTAACCACTACGCCACATCGATAATGCTAGCTTACTTAAATCCTTTCCAGATTTTCCCAGAGCAGGTATATTTTTTCTTATACTGCCTCACATCTTGTTAAATTATGTCCTATCATATATAATGCTCTTTAATACTATCTTCACCCAGTATATTTAGTTAATACTCTTTGTCGACAAAACAGTTTTGAAATCATCGCAGCTCTAATTTTTTTGTTTTAATTTTACCGAGCATCGGCTGCTATGGTCATTAGCACTATTCAATTCTTTTTCAATGTAATTAGTCATATTAGAGACTAACACTATTGATAAGAAGAAGAATTCACTTTAATATGCATCCCCACCGCAGCTCTAATTATAATTAAACCGATTTGAACAAAGAAGACGAAATTACAATCGTTTTAAATAATCATCACAAGTATTTATTACGTTGACGTACGTTTTAGTCATAATTCCGCGCCCTCATTACGCTGCGACAAGTTGGGACCAAATATTTTATTCTAAAACTCATTAAAAGCGGCGTGGTTCGTCGACAAAGTTTGATTTATTCCCGTGCTCCTGAAATGAGATGCTCAGCCAACGATCTGGTAGGATGACTGCTAATGGGAAGCGGACGAAAAAACGTTGGAAAATTGAGAACGCGTTCGTTCGTGACTTTTTTGGCACTGAGGGATGAATGCACAATGCGCGGCGCAATTTCAGTGCATTGTCGAGCGTTGCTCGTAGTAAAATGATTTGAAGCACGCCACTCACACACTCTCTTCAAGGAGTGCCCAGGAGGAAAGAGTACATGTGAATGTGTAGGAATGGAAATGCAAAGAAATGGGAAAGTAGGAGTCAAGGAAAGGAAATCGAAATGGCGGAACTGTGGGCAGGCGAAAATTCACTCATGGATGACGCGGATGAGAAGCATATGTAGGCACGAAAGGAGAGATTAATATATAGCATCGGGGAGATGTAAAATTTTCGCTCCGATTTTGAAGGAAAAGCGGCGTGAATTGGATGAAATTTCACGCCCGGAAAAGTTGCCCGGCGCTTCACGGTTGGTCGAGGGAGCGCGTGCGGAATGTCATTGCCTTGGTCGATGTGGGACGAATTTTTGGTCACAAGGTGTTTGCTAATATTTGTCCCATTTTAGATCAGGATATGGAATTTGAATTCCTTGTTTCGTTGTTGGATACTTTTCACTTTAATCAAAATACATAAAATCAAACTTTTATCGATTATGAACAACTTTGTAATTGTCCCTTAGAATGTATATTCAGTGAAAAGAAATGTATAATTATTGTTCGTGCCCACGACGTGGTGCTGCTAGGGACCTTTATAGTAAGCAGAATTTCGTGCTGCTTTCGATGATGGATGTAAAATATAGTTAATACGTTATTGGATCTCTACCATAAAAAAATAATTAACCCCTTAACACATATTTAATTTTCGATTTAACTCCTAAAAAATTACCTATTATTTTTCTTCTACATCTATATAATTAACAAGAAAAACTTGCAACATTCGGAAATTCACCTAATTTAATATTAATTTACAATTTTACTTTCTATACGTCGGCGTAGCTCCGCGCTCGAAATGTAAAGTTAGCAGAAATCCTGCTGCCCGAGAACGTCACGGAGGTGTGCATTAAACGGTTAATAAGTTAAGCATTTCCTAAGTACAAGAAATTCTGAATAAACTTAGATTAGTTTAATTTATCAATGCAATTTCTTCGTAGAGCTTATTTATCGAGATATTTAATGTTTTCACATATCAAATTAGTTCTTGTTTCTGTCAGTAATGTAATAAATTGTAGTTTGTGGAAAATAACATAGTGAAGGAGAAAAAAATTCTGTAGGCACTACAGTTTTCTCCTTCACAATAGATATTAAACTTCACCCGAGATATTAAAAGTTACTATCTTAAACTTAACAAGATCTGGACTCTATATCGAACTGGCAAACTGGAATATGGCATGAAACCTGATCTGAATTCTTAATGATCTGAGAAACCTGCTCCTAACTCTTTAATTCTTGAGATTATAATGGGAAGTTGAAAATTTTAATCAAAGTATATGAAGTCGAAGGAGGACAAATAAATAGTATATGTAGAGAATACTTCCAAAATGCTGAAACAATTGTTTCTTTGCCACTAATTGTAAGTATTTTAATACCCTAACTCATAGAAATAATTAGTGTTAATGATGTTTCGCTGTTTGCCAACAAAAACACCAACAACATTAGCCGAATGGATATAGCTCGGCGCTCTGCCGACTGCGCCACAATCCCCAAACGGCGAAATCTGATATATATATATATATCAAGTAAATCTGAGAGGAACACTTGATATACTCTCCTTATAAGATTATACATTTATTACCTTAAAAGACATCCTTAGGTGAAATGGAGGACACAGATTACTTAATCAAATAAAAATGTTTCCCAAATAATGTGTCGTCTTTACATGGATGCCTTCACATTAAGTGTGAATATGACTATGAAAATACAATGATGTAGTGATACTTACAATTAGTGACAGATCCTCAATATCAAAGAAAATGCCAAAATAGAATCGCAAGCTCCATGTTAACTCGTGTTCACTTTAAAGCTCGCCTCCCAGATGAGGGCGCTTCATTCGACGCTCCGAAATCCCCCTCTCTGTCCAGAATCATTCTATTCATATATTTTCTTTTAAAAGTTCAAAAGAAACAAACACATATTTTTATAAGTTTTATTATAAAATATAAAAAAATGCAACAGTATACATTTAAATACAAATGTGGATGGACGGGGCAGGGGGGCTTTTCAACATCATCCTCTAGCTGCATGGTTGATTGAGAGGTAGAGGGAGCATCCAGAGGAATCGTATCTCCAGCAGCAAAATTTTGTTCGCTGGGTTTTGAGGATGATTCGGACGTCAACGTCTGTGGTGGCCTGGAAAACAATATGCCTTAGGCTCAAAATGTCTGCTGCATATTTTCCAACAAGGTCAGTCCTCCTGGCTGGACTTACTGCCAAACATTTTCAGAAGCCTCTGAGTGCTCCTACCAAATATTATAATCATTAATGTAAAATATGATATGCAATGTAATATTTAAAATCAACCTGCTCGCCTGAGGTGGAAATCTATGCAGAAAAATCCTTACGTCTTGTTGGCCTCCGCCAACAATATAAAAGTACACCGTCATTTAACACGTTAAATTAATTAATTTCTGTATTTTAAACTATTAAAATAGATTACTTACATTACTTACCACAAGAACAATACACGTTTACCCGTAATTACGTGACAATTTTGCAGACAATGCACAATTAGCACGCGGTAATACGACGTATGTGAAGACCATATCGATAATTCAAATTCCCGCCGCTAAAAAATTGGTGGCGAACGCAGCGCCCCCTTCTAGGAGTTTATCTATCAGTGAACGAGATCCCCCGTAAAGCTTGAACTCTCTTCATTCCTCTATGCTCAATATCACAACATTGATATTACAGATCGGACTTTGAAATGTTGCACAATTCCAATAAATAGAAGTATTATAATTAAATAATGGCAACAAGTAATAAATATAATTAGTATATAAGCAGTAGCATAATTACGGTAGAGATAGTAACGAGTAACGAGTAACGAGTGGGCGAGTGAGAATAAATACCCTCCGAAGTCGTTGTTGATGTTCTATCACGGTGATACACGGTACCCTCTGAAGGTGGTAAGACGGACGTTACAATATATTGAGCCTAGAATAATATTAAACAAGTTAAAAATTGAAAACAGGCAAATAAAACTATAGCATTTCAAAATCGGGGAGACCTATAGAGGTCGAAAGACATTAAAATTTGTGATATAATATTATTAAAAATCATTAATTCACTTATTCAAAAAATTGCAAATCATTTCCAATCCGTAGCTAATTACACACGTTTACTATTTATGATATTACATTATTTGAAATTCAAATTAAGCTTCACCCAAATATTGGTTAGATGTGGACGGGTAAAACCCTTATAGCATCCAATAATCACCGGATTAATGGCAAATTAATATTCAACGCTACGGCTTTGATACATCTAATTTAAATGCTAATTAAAATTTCAAATCACGGTGACATATAGCAAATATTAGACCATACAAATGATACTAAATCAAGTAATCACGAAAACAGTAGGTATTTTTCGAAATTAAATGTTTTATGTAACAAAAGGAACATTCGAGGATTGTAAAATGTGAATTTCAAATGTCCCCTCTGTAGCGAGGGGAAAATTTAATATCCGTTGATGTCGGAACGGAAGAAAGAAATATTAAAATGTCACGCATTCCAAGAGAAAGTAGGAAATGAAGCAAAAATTATAGCATGACCTAAATGAATTTGTACAATAATCAGGTATGGCTAAATATCATTCTAATATTTTTTTTATAAATTGAATTTGATAATCTATGTCCATATACAAAGATTTATGAAAAGGTTATATTTATGTGAGGTTACATGCTAGGTTAATAACATTTACCTGGATTTAAGATTAAATAACACTAGGCAAAACATTGTGTTCATTTAGAATTGTACGTCTTGTTTGCGAATGTTTACGTATAGATAATGTTGTCGCGATCAGTAGCAGAGATCCGGAATTCCAAATAAATTCATTATCTTCCGGTTAAGTGATTAGTATGTAGCGTTAGGTTTAGAGTTAGAGAATAAAGTTTAGTTGTTACATGGATCCCGCACTGTCCACTTCGTGACAAGTTATACTCAAGACTGAATATATTTTTCAAACCCCAAAACAAGCTTAATTATTATCCCTACCAAATACAATTCTAACATGGGGATGGGAAGATGAACTACCATTCGTGTGCATATGGCATCAACGCATTAGCTTTCAGAGTTTCACATATATACAAAAAATCGTAGCAGGAGATATCTGGTTTGAATACATTTTCTTAAAAACAATTCTAAACTAAACATTACCATGATGCTATCAAGCTCTTGACTTCTTACCCTAATATTGAATACACAAACAAGCAAGCAAAGACCTACACTGAACATCGACATTTAAACGACAACCTACCCTTACACAACTACAAAAAACTTTAAGCACATGTGTGTTCTAAACATCCAAATGAACAGTCACACTAAGTAAATATTTCGTTAAATAACCCTTTGGGATCATGCGTTCCCACGCAATAGCGGAATAAAAATAATCTAAACTTGAAACCATACATTCCTTGATTATATATAAAATATCAGAAAATATTCACACACACAACACAATCCACACCGAAAATGATCCCGCACTGTCCACTTCGTGATTCATCCCTGCACTCCGCTGTCTTACAAACGGCGTAACAGTTGTCACTGATCGCGTGGGTACGACAAGGTCACTTTTGAGCTCACAGAATATAGCATCAGCTATATTTCTGCTACGGGCCTAACAAGTATGTAAACATAATATGAATTCGATTCCAATAACTGATAATGTCAGTAATGTATGTAAATTTTGATATGACATGTTCATAAAATTACGCCGTGAGTAAGGAAATCTTTAAATATTTTGGCTGCAGTTAATATTCTTAACTTTAGAAGAATGGGAATATTAAATATTTTAAAAATAAATATATCCATGTTGGATTTTCTTTTGAGGATTTTATTTATTTATTCCTTTATTTATTTAGATTCAGATGCCCCTTTCCCAACGTGTTCTAATACACAATAACCTTAACTTCAATTTCCGCTTTCCCCAAACGGAAGAAAAACATTAATTCGCTCCCCATTTCGGTATAAATAGAGCATAAAAGCAAAATATATATATACAGAACAAAATATAAAATAACCTCGTGCCCAGAGAAACACTCAGGAATCTTGCAAACGTATTGAGAGGAGGAAGCTCCTTTTGATTCCGTCAACGTGCCATCCGCAGCCGCGTCATCGTATTTCCGCTCATCGATTTCTCCCAGCCTCAGATTCGGTTCTGTGGCGACCACTAGAAGATCAAATGTGCTTTTCGGCGACTTACAAAACGCAATTACTCCCTGATACTTATAGATTCGTTCGGTGATAACGGATATTTCTCGCAATTCCAACGGTAATATGCTAAAAGCATTTCAGTGTTTTCCTAATGCATGTCTAAGAATTTGCTTGCTCAGTAAATTTGCGAATTTATCAATTGTCCACCTCGTCAGGACGGAGCAAAGAAATTGCACTTGAACTGACTTTAAACTATGCGCGTTTGCGTGGAATTAATTAATTCAAGACTCGCTTTTTTGGTGGATTTTCTGCATGCCAAGGGGGAGAGTTTGCGAAAATCTACCTCAGGATTAAAGATTGAAATATTTTTGGAATGTTTAATTAAGTACTCTTTGTTTTTTCCGCAAAAGAATGTTATTAAATGAAGTTATTAACATATTTTCTGGTTGGATAATTGTTATAAGTCAACATAAAATAATTTAAGACTGGAGGGTCAAATCAGTGATGCGAGATGAGCATTTTTGAGGCCTTGCGAGCGAATTTGGAATTTCTTCGGAAATAGGAAAGATAATACTATAGGAGATATGTCAAGAATACATTTTTGCTATTATTTTTAATGTTTGTTACAATATGCTATTCAAAATGAGAAAGATCAGTGTGCTTTGGACTACTCAACTGAAGTACAATATCTGGCTTTATTATTTCGTGCTAGATCTATAGTGAATGAGATGTGCAGTATCATCAACTTCCATTTGATTATAGACAAGTGCTAGCAGTGCTTCTACAAAAATATGCATTGCAGTGGCTTACCTAATAGTCACCGACGCTGGTTTGATTTATTCGCGTGAGAGCCTTCTTGCAATGAGTTCGTCGTGCGTTGCCGCTAGCCGCATTATTTAGTTTTTACCTTTTTTCGTGGATTTTAAATTAAGTTTTATTTTTGTACTCATCTACACGACCCGACACGAAAAACTTCATGGTTTAATTAGGAGTTAAAACAGAAATATAAGGAAAAGAAACAAGCATGCCTGCCATACCTGCAGATAAGGACCGAAATAACATATAATAAATACGAACAAATACGCAGAGAGACATACAATCTAGTTAAAAGAACAAAACCTGAGTTCACTAAACAAATGTGGCACGAATTGTAAGGTGCACAAAAAGTCATCTGGCAAGTATAAGAAGCTAAAGAAATATGATAAAAGAAATTATAGAAGTGAAGCAATTGTTAAAGATCGGAGTCCGGATGAAATGTATGAATTATTTCTAAGTTTCGCAACTTAGAAAAGCAACCACTTGGCTGGGGTACCTTAACGAGGGAGTTAAGACGAGTGTCGAAACTCTAATCCAACCAAAGTCTACCAAGTTATGCTCAAGACTGAATATATTTTTCAAACCCCAAAACAAGCTTAATTATTATCCCTACCAAATACAATTCTAACATGGGAATGGGAAGATGAACTACCATTCGTGTGCATATGGCATCAACGCATTAACTTTCAGAGTTTCACATATATACAAAAAATCGTAGCAGGAGATATCTGGTTTGAATACATTTTCTTAAAAACAATTCTAAACTAAACATTACCATGATGCTATCAAGCTCTTGACTTCTTACCCTAATATTGAATACACAAACAAGCAAGCAAAGACCTACACTGAACATCGACATTTAAACGACAACCTACCCTTACACAATTACAAAAAACTTTAAGCACATGTGTGTTCTAAACAGACATCCAAATGAACAGTCACACTAAGTAAATATTTCGTTAAATAACCCTTTGGGATTCCAAATGAACAGTCACACTAAGTAAATATTTCGTTAAATAACACTTTGGGATCATGCGTTCCCACGCAATAGCGGAATAAAAATAATCTAAACTTGAAACCATACATTCCTTGATTATATATAAAATATCAGAAAATATTCACACACACAACACAATCCACACCGAAAATGGATAGCATATGTGGAAAGATTATCTAGTAATGCAGAAATTCCCATCCAAACAAATACGGTACTAATTACAGATGTAAGGAACCCACTTCAATGCCTGAAAAACAGAAAAATCCCGGTACCTGATGGTATTATGGATGAACTTCTAAGGAATAGCGGAGAGTGTCAGAGTTAACTCACCTGAGCAACAAAGTAATAAAAGAAAAATGCCACATCCCATATGAATGGCTAACAAGTAACATGATAATGATGTACAAAAGGGAATCAAAAAAGCTCAAAAAACTATAGGGGAATACCAATGCTCAACACATCTCTAAAACTACTAACGAAGATTTTATCAAAGAAAATAACAGAAAAGATTGAAATATAAGACGAACAGCAAGCTTCCAGGAAAGGAAGAACTTGCAATGATGACATGTTCATACTACGACAAATCAAAAAACATCTACTCTAACAATACGATGTAGATCGTTCTAAAAAAGTAAGCCACTAAATCAATAAATGATGGAACATGTATCAGACAGGGAGATTCACTAATTGTAAGTCCATTACTATTTAATCTTTTAAAGGATGAGATAATTGAGAAGATCAAAACTAAATAATAATAGTATGACGCAGTCTTAATCGTAAACAATAAGGGAATATCTCCAGAAAAAGCTTCACAACTTTAAGATATTCGGCGAAACGTGCTGAACCGAAATCCTAGTGTTCGTCCGGTTCTGTCCATTGTTGTTCGCTACCCTCGCGTTGGAGTCATGGTGCGCGTGCGTGACTTATTGCGCCCCCACGCATCGCACGCACCATCATGCGCCAACGCGGAATCCTGATCCTTTCTTTTCGAGTCTTTCGTGAAACTCGTATTTGCAACCTCGGGCTGCGAGCCGCGCTGCTAACCCACGTTATCTATTAACAGCGGCGTGCCTGCTCCAGTTTTGTGAATTGTTTCTTCAAGTCTACAAGTTTTGTCTAATGTTTCTTGTTTTCTTCCAGCCTATTTTTTTCACATATTGTAGTTGCGCAATAAAGATTGTTAAAAACCTGTTTCTGTCGCTCTTGTTCTGTGCCCCGAACCCCGTTAACGATTTGCCGTCATAGTGCAACAATGAAATAGTCTAGCCACGGGCAAACGACATTCATGGTGGTGCCAGCAACGTCCGTAAGATGCAAACTAAAAGTGGACCGGAAATTTTTTAACAAATGAAGGAATTCAGATATCTAGGTATCCAGTAACAGAACACTTAAAGCGGAACACTTAAAGAGGAAGACCTAAAGCAAGCAGAAAAGATACAAGAATAGCAGGATCTAGCAGGAACATTATATTCAATAATAATAATCAAAATGTCGAACATTGCCGAAACTCGACCAGAAACCAGAACTACAAGTCGAATCCTCACTACACCAGAAATAAGAATGGTCAGAGCAATTGAAGGAAACATGACCACATCAGTAACAGATTAGCTTGCATGGTGGAACCAATCACTGAGTGGATACACTAAAGTTAGAAAGAATGGAGCAGTTATATCGAAAGAAAGGATAATAACAAGATTGCAAATATAACCAAAGAAGAATCGTCAAACAGAAAGAGGTCAGCGGTAACACCACGAAGAAGATAGAGTGATTTTTTAAAGTGGTCATATACTACCGAAGTGGAATAAACAATCCCTTACTCAAGAAGAAGATCATATTAAGATAATATGAAAGGAATTTGCCAAAATTTTACAAATTTAGTACTCTTAATTTACGTAAACTTTCAATATACCAAAATTGTAATTTTAACAAATCAATTTAAGTAATATTACGATTTTAAGTCAAGTTTAACTGAAGTTCAACAAATGTCAAGTTGTCAATTTAACTTAGGTGAAACTAGGTGAAATTAGAGAAACATACTTCTAATGGTTAAGTTAACGTTTCATAAATATAAACGAGTCGTCCTAATTAAGCATTCATTACCTTGCAATAATATGAGATTGATTTAAATAAAACGCACATTTATA
>WSZQ02067682.1:4208-20617 GCA_019419845.2 Weissflogia rhopalogaster
TTGAAGAAGGTTAGGTTAGGTCAAGTTGGATGAGATTAGGCATTATGAGGTTAGATATGGTTAGTTGTGGTTGGGAATAGTAAAATGAGGTTTGGGTATGTGAATTTAAGTTAGCTATGGCTAGTTGTGAGATAAGATAAAGTTAGGTGAAGTTAGGAAAGTTTAGTTGATGATAGGTATGGATAAATGAGGTTAGATAAAATGAGGTAAATTGGGTTATATTTGATTTGGTTATGTTAAGGTTACTCAGACGAGGAGAGTCTATTTAATGTTAGATGAATTTAGGTGAGGTCAAATAATGCTAGGTGATGTTAGATCAAGGTTAAGTTAGGTGGTGTTAGATGAAGTTAGGTGGAATTCGATTTGGCTATCTTAGGTTTGATTTATGCAACGTCATCCCACGTATCCACGCGTATCCCTTTTATTTTAGCAGGACCCGAGCTACCCATTCATTGACTGTAATGATTGAACTACGGAAAGAAGTTGACCGGTTGATATTTAAGATGTAACTAACTTTATTTACAAAAATGTTACAACAGGTCGACGGAAGTCCACATCTCCAACTTCTCACACTATCCATCTCTACCACGTCTATAAACTCTTCAAACTTCTGCCAATCCGGGCACACCCCGCCTAACATTCACTCCTTCTCAAGATCTACAAGGTGTGCAGCTTTACCAATACATCTGCGCTGCACATGGCGCCACCCACAAGTTGAACTTACCCGATCTGTGGGAGGTGCTCGAACAAAACACTATCAATTCAGCTACACTTTCCAAAAGAGCTACCCAACTAAGTGTGAACGCCATAAATGTCAATTGCAGTCTTGCTGCTCAAAAATTGCCTTATCTTTCAAATAACCATACTTAATGTAGACCCTCATGACTAAAAAATTGGTTAGGGGAAGATGACTGTATTGATTTAGTCAGGTTTGGTTAGGTTAGGTGCGGTTAGATGTAGGTACATATGGTTAGGTGAAGCTAGCTGATGTTATGAGAGATTTGATTAGGTTAGGTTTTGAGACGTTAGGAGAAGTTAAATGAGGATAGGGGAGATGTGGTTAGGTGAGGTAGGCTTAGGGGAGGTTAGCTGAAGTTAGGTAGGATTAGGTAAGGATAGGTTAGGTCAGCTGAGGGTAAGTTAGCATAAGTTTTAGTTGATTAGTTTAAGGTGGCTCAGATAATATTAGATTAGGTTAAAGTACTTTATAATAATTTAGGTTGTATTAGTTTCGTAAAGGTTAAGATAATCGCTTGCTACCTCTTTGAAATGATGGTCTGAATGAGAGAAAATGAGGTCTAATGCAATAAAAAATATTAAAACATATATAAAAGAACGTTTAACCTTTAACATTATTACTCAAGTATTTAGAGCGATTTTTTCAATTTCATATTAATTTAAGCCATATTTATTTCAATCAAAAAATTGCCACTAGTAGATTTGGAAATTACTCTATCTCTCCCAAGCGCCCAAACATTGGCCAAATATGATGATTGCCCAACTTATTTCGAACTCAGTTATAGCAATGCACACTTCCTGTAAAGAAGCCTTCAAGTTATATCCTTCTCCACCTCGACTATGTTCGACTATAAAATATTGTATATTTTTCCTATTTCCTGTTTTCATGTCATCTCACTTTTATTCTCGAAATATTTCTCTACATTTTTTCCCCGGTAGCGGCAAATCATCGATAAATTTGAGTCGTTGTAACAGCGAGGGCATAAAAAGCCAAAACGACAGAACGCTATTACAAGCGGATGTGCTCTCCTGCCGTTTTTATGTAGGTCAGTCAATGTTCGGCCGAAACGACGAAAGGTCACTCGAATTGTGGAGGCGCCGGGAATGCACTGCTGCGTGAAAGGTTCGGGAATTCTGCGGGGAGTCATGCCAATGGCGGCAACCTCTGCTCTCTTTACATTTTCGACATTCTTTGCACGCTGTGCATGAAACAAAAAGCAAGCAAAACCATCTGGCAGCACATGGAACTGAAAATGGCTCGCAGGAAAAACAAATCGCACGTAATTCTCGCCACTCCCATGTGAAAACTAACTTTTCGGTATGCTTCAACAATTATCCCAATGAGTTTATACATTTAATATTTAAAGTTAAATTTCTACAAAATAAAACTTTTCTTTTCATTCAGAATTGAAACAAATAAAAAAGCAAATGCTTTTTATATAGCATAATGTCCTGTTAACAGGAAACACCACCGCAGAAGGAAACATTTGATATTTTCATTTTATCATATAGGGATCTGTATCAGTGCTATTCTTGCAGCCATAAATATATTTACAGTAGCATAATATTTAACTGCATTAATATTTCAATAAGCAATTATATACTAAAATACAGTTGAGAGCATTAATTTTGATATTAAACAAATTATGTAAATTCAAAATGAGCCATTCATTCACGACGGCTATAATTTATTCCGGTTTTCAATCTGTGTGCATTTATCTTCGTAATTAACAAGTGCATTCGTAACTTTCACTCCCAACTGTTTTTCTTGCTCATTTTTGGCAAGCTCAGTTTCAGGCGAAAGGAGAGCGAAAAGCATGCGCTTTACGATATTAAAATTTAATTCGATTTGGTACTTTTCCTTTTACATGTCTTCCGTATTACCAGCCGCTTTAATTTATTTCATTCCATTTGTGAGAGTAAGAAACTAGTTATCGTGTCAACGACAAATTTCAACAAGGAGTGAAAAGTGGAAAATTAGGTTTTCTGTATTAAATATTTAAATTGCTGCATTAAAACTTTTACAGCTATTGGAAAACCTAGTATAATTAAAGTTGTAAGCGCAAAATATTGGATTAGTAATATTAAGATACACACGGAGCAAAAATGTTGAAATCCTTATAACCCGAATGATTGATAAGTTTTCCAGAAGTTTTTCATCTAAGATTATTTACAAATTTAACTTATTAAACTTGCTTTAGTTCTTGTTTTATAAAGAATTTTACATTATTAGAATATTTAATTTCGAAAAGAGTTTTTAATAATTATTGTAATTGCTGTAATTTCTATTGCAGCAGTAAGAGAATTCTACAAACAATTAATCATGTATTGTATTGTCTATGGACCTATTATGTAAACCGTCTTTCCGACGGGTTACATATGCTTATTGTTAGCATTTTGTTGTTGTTGATGTTATATATTATTTGTTATTGTTGTGTATGAATGTGTACTCTTTGAGTTGGTGTTGAAAGTTTAGAGAGTATAAAGTTTTATATGTAACAGAGGGCGTACAATGAATGTCTGGGTGAATGTGCTTTTCGCGTAAATAATAATTCACACAAGATATCCGCGTCGAGGACTCGAAACTCGTCCGTCGGTGTGTTAGGCCAGCATGCAATTTTACAATTTATCTTTATATGGATGGTTTCCATATTGAAAATTCACAAATAGTTATTTTTCCTGTTCACTTCTGTGAAGCTTCTAGTTTTAAAGTCAATTCAAATTAATTTGGTTATTTATTGCTCGAAATTTTCAAAATACAGTGAAATCTGCCCGTTACGGAATGTTGCGAACGGCGTGGCAATTTTAAAACTTTTTATGCATGCAACAGCAAGTTGTTTAGTCTAGAGTTAAGTTTATACATTAGTTTTGTAAAGTGGAATAATGCAACACACTTGTGTAATCTCTGGACCACTAAGCATTAAATATAGGAACACGATAAGCACAGGTGGGTCCCAGAGATTAAAGTGGTTCACACGACACGCTACACTGGTGCCTTGTTTAAGGTAGTCTGGCATTTAACACCCTCTCTGGGTGGACGATGTGCGGGTGTGCTATATGTTTCGCGTCTTCATCTGTGCGCTTAGACGAGCGCACGGAGGTACCCAGTGGAAGATTCAGCCAAAGAGAGAGCGCAACAGGGTGTATACGTAGGCATGACAATGAAGTGTGACAGCGGGATCAGCCTCACCACCTTGATATATGTTGTAATGTAAGGAAGTGGTGGAGGGTTGTGTGTGGGCGGTACGCACCAGTTAGCAGGTTTTGGTTTTCGTTACAATAAACTAGTTGTTATCGGAAAGTCGAATGAGCTTCATCTTTTCTACACTTGCCCTTACTCGACAACAAAACCAACGGGTAGTTGTCGGCATGTATATTCAGGACATAACATGTGGACATAACGTGTTCCCCATGCTACTAACAAGGGCTGCCTCTCAGTAAACTCCCCTTTTAATTAAGTCGTAATAAGACCATTTCTTGAACCCGGCGCGTTCTTTGCGTCACGCAAAAGGGCTGCCCACATTAGTTCGCGACACGGAAGGTCTCATAATCAACATGGTTCTCTTTGCGAAGTTAAGTGAAATCAAACAAAAAATAACTAAATAAAATCTCTTATGTTTGATTTGGTTAGGTGAAGATGACTGTTTCATTTGGTTAGGTTTGGTTGAGTGAGGTTAGGTTTGGTTAAGTGAGCTTAGATGAGGTTAGCTGAAGTTAGGTTAGATTAGGTAAGGTTTGGATAGATGAGGTTAGATGTTATGATAAGTTTTAAGTTGATTTGTTGTGTGTTGAAAGTGTTGACTAGTGTGTAGAGAAACTTTTATCTACTGGAAAACTAATTAAGACTGATACTTCGAAATATCACATTTCTAACATTAAGAAATAAACCGAGCAAACAGTTTTAAAAACTCTAGTATGTAAATATAGGGAAAGCTTTTTCAGGAGTTGTTTATTTCATTTTTAATTTACAATTGTTAGCAAACATCTCTTATGTTAGTCTTGTTATAAAAACATTATTATACTCTCCTTTATATTATTATTGTTTTTTGTTTTATCCACAGTCGAATTATGTATTTTCCTTCTAAATATAGTAGTTTCCCCCTGAACATGAACCTAATGACATCTGCATCTCATCGCCTCGTTTATTTGAATGGTGGACGCGCCGGGCAAACACATACATACCCACACATACACATCAGAATGCCAAGCGTAGCCCAACCGCAAACACAGCGACCGGTCATTTGAAATTCATGGCAACGTAACGCTTTAGCACAATCGCGTTTAGGTTAGACGATTGCAAATACGCAGAACGCCCGTCGACATCGATTTTGTGCCTCGCGAAAATTGGTCTAGTTAAACCAGATGAAAAATGCGTATACTTTCCACATTTTTCCACAACTTGAAAATAACCTCAAAGCGCCCCGAGCCTTTAAAGTACATTTGATAAAAATGTTCCAAACGCAATCTGGTTTTATTTTTTATTTTCTCTAATCATTTTGATGTTTTACTGCTGTCAGAAACGAGCTGCATTACGTTTCTGATTTTACAGCCACAGCTTGTCGGTTTTCTTTTCTCGACGCTTGCTGTTATCTACAGCGTATTATGTGGCTTGCGTTTGGGGCCTGGAATTGTAGTTGGTGATAGTGTTTTTATCACAAAAGTACACTTTGGGTATTACGACTTGGTAGAAATGTGTTAGATGGAAACAATTTAGTTCTTCCTTCGTATACATTGCTTGAGTTTTTCACACATACAAAAAGAAACAGACTTTGTGATATTAAAAGAATGAAAAAAGATTATACGTTATCCGAAAATTAATTAAGAGGAATAGAAGGACGTATTTGTGCATTACGAAGTACAGGTCCATAAATAAATTTAAAATGTTTAAATATGTTATACCAGGGAATCGCAAAGGCATGTTTCATTATTCATTTTATAAATTATGGAAAATTAAACGCACATACACATTTATGGTGATGAAAGACGGGTTGTTATCCAGTTTAATTTACTGTATTTCAACGATGATTTAACAGAGTGAAAAGTTGATGTGTTTGTCAATATGCCTGTAACATACAATAATAAAATAAATTTCAGGAGTAATGTTTAAAAATATAAATGCAATGTACCATAAATGTTTATATTAATTGTAGCTAAAATAAGAAAAGTCTGCGTTTTTTCTGTTCGTCTCGTATTTAAAAAAAATCTTCATGTTTTCAAAAAAGACAACGCTACATATAACTTAAAAAGCTTATTCCAATGAAGCTTCCAATTATGGCGATCACTGGTTCCCGCACAAGGAACGAATAAATATTGACATCCGCCGAAGTCTTAATCGAGACATAAACATCCCGAATGTCGAGGCGTCGAAATCCACAACGCGAGATCGTCACTCTCGTGTTTTTGTTGTGATGAACAAAGAATGGTCGCGTCATTACTTTCATTTTTCATGCCCTCCTACACCTGAAAGTCCAACTTCATCATCGAGTTCGTCTTCAGCTGCGAGTCCCTCACTAAACCACGATCTGCAACGACGACCAGCCGATCACCTTCGCCTGGATCTCCACGTTATTTCTTTTACTAAGGCACAAACTACGCCACAGAATTAATTCTCAAGGAGAGTATATTTCAGTTGCCAGTTTCAGATTTACCTTAAACTTTTTATACGTGTAGTACAGATCTCTCAGACGTGTTACATATATTAATTTTGCTCTCGTATTTCTGAAGTTATTCTTTGCTGCCTTTAATGGTATGCTGATTATTCTGATTCTTCTTCATTATATGTAGTTGGAGTTATGTATGGTATGTTACAGCACATACCTTTCAAAAATCTGTGTGTAGAGCACAGGGTAAAGTGCGCCTCTACTCTTAGAAGCTATATATGTGAATAGGTGAACATGTTTTAAAAATATATAATTCACATAAAGAGTGACATGAACCTCGTTCGCTGGTGTAATACGCGGGCATTTTAATGTATGAATATGTCCTAAAATAAGTATATATTCGAGGGTTGTAAGAAAAATGAGGTTCGTATAATTTGTTTGTTTGTGATTAGACAGCATTGTTTATTATTCTTAATTTATATGTGATTGAAAAGCACACGGTGTCTTAACTTATATGTTATAAAATAAGAATATATGAGGGTTGTATAAAAAGTACAGTTTCCATAATTTACCAGTTTTTAACTCCCTTTTATTTACAAATTGTAGTTTACATTATATTTCATTTGATCAAATGAAGAAGTTACCGGTGAATAGTCATGTAAGGTATGGCAATGAAGTTGCCTGAAGAACCCGGATTATTGCTCGACAATAGACATTTTAATAAAATATTTGGTACACCGTCTCTTCACTGGTACATGGAAAAAAATCGTGTTATTCTGGTTGCACCTTTCTGATACGTTGATACTTTCTTGATATATATATATATATACATTGCTAAATTGCTAATTGAAGAAATAAATAAAATATATACCTCCCTAGAGGAACAACTGGTGAGATAAAGGTTGAGATTTCTCTCAAATTTTCCTTCACCATGGAAAAGAGGAAAAGCTTTTACTGATTCGGTACAAACGGGCAGAAAAGAGAATCGAGAAAAGCGTAAGATGAAGAAGTTTAAATGCGACGAAAAGCGAAATAATGAATATTCATTTGGCGGTTGCTAATGCCGATACTTTCATTCCAAATAAAGCCATTGCTGGCTAAACAAAAGCAATTTTCATGACTTTAATTTTCCTCGTTGCGGCAAAGGCGTTGACAGTTTACGATTCAACGACAACACTAATTGCTGTTGAAATTTCGACGAGTCCAACAAATCGCTAGCAAGTGGAAACAAATATAAAGCAGTAAAACTGTATGCAGCGTTGAATAAAAAATCGGTTTATTAATAAAATTGGTTCGAAAGTGATTTCGACATTAAATGAGGCGGTAAAAAACGCGATTGACATTCCGTATTTTCGTTTGCTTTGTCTCGTAGCAAAGTCGCAAGCTTCCAACCGCAATCAATATAAGCGCCAGCTAAAGGCAGGGAAATCCTGGCAGTAATCCTTTTCCCGTTTGCTGCATATCCCTAGTTTCGCTCAATCTCAGAGCTATCCATTGTTCCTCAATTACTTCTGTCTTGCTGCTGGTTTCCAGTCGTCAATCTTCCGCTTTTACGCTTCGGATGTTGTATTTTTCTAATTTCGAGAAACCATTGTTAGTTCCGAATTTATTGGTAATGTGAATACTCACATTAGAGGTTCTGATTAACAAACAAAGCTCAAAAATTGAAATTAATCCGAATCACAACAATTATACTTTAACAACAACATATCAAAGATACATTTCACTAAATCAACATTAAGCCCTTGACGAGCAGCATTTGCAGTGCGTAGATTGATTCGCACCTGCGGCTATTCGATCTCACATACACACACGAACACCGGCGCCTCCACCATTCGATATGAGTCCCGAAACACGACCAACAAAAACAACAGTTTATCCTCTCCGGTATACTACATCCCCCAAATGAACAAGCGCAAATACAAAATAACTTTAATTAACATACAAGTGAACTGCACAATGCGTGCAAACTTGTAATTACCTTATTAAAAGCATACAAACAATACGTGTTTGCATTTCACACTTGATAACCGAATTCTAATTAAATATGTATCACAAAAGCATGGTATAATACGTAATGGACGTGTATTGTGCAGGCAGTGGATGTATTTGCATTTATCTCCATAACCACTAACGAAATACGTGGAAAACTTGGCGCCTCCGCTCTGCCCTCATTTATGGGCGTCGAGCACTCAATCAACGCAATGAACGCGCAACGCATAGCGAATAGCGTCCTTGCACACCTGCATATCATGCATGTTATCGACAGAATAAAACGACGCTGTGGCGTAATCGCATGCATTTTACATTTCTATCGATAAACGATTTTTGCACTGCTTATTTATTGGCTATTACATTCCGTTAGAAAGTGTTTTTTATTAATAAATTCTAAGTGCCGAAGTCAATCAATTTAATGGTTAATTATAATTTCGCTTAAAGAGGAATCTGTAAGTTTACCTGGCTAAGAACAACCGCGTGCCCTCATGTAGGTTCCAGGCCATAAAGGCATAACAGCCAACGATTTGACTGATTCACTAGCCAAGGAAGGGGAACGAACCATGTTCATGGAATCGGAACCCTTTTTGGGACGTATCATTGGAAAGGAAGAGAAC
Organism: Weissflogia rhopalogaster; assembly: GCA_019419845.2. Taxonomy (NCBI): domain Eukaryota; kingdom Metazoa; phylum Arthropoda; class Insecta; order Coleoptera; family Staphylinidae; genus Weissflogia; species Weissflogia rhopalogaster. Next base: position 13,159 of record WSZQ02067682.1, read on the forward strand.
GGATGGAAGAGGAAGATGAAACACAGGGAACACAGGAATACTGAGAAAATACGCCCGGAATGAGGCAGATAAAACACCTACTAAAATTTCATAATAACCCAAAGGAACTCGAACATTGTGTTGTCGTGAATGCAATAAAGTTGATTAAAAATTCACAATATAATTTTAAATAACTGTATCTGGAAAGGTTAGACAAGAGACATCTGCATGTAGATTAGAAACTTTTGTAAAGCTAGACATGCTCAAGAGATTTAGATGTTAATGGTACTCATAGGAAAGGTTGATATTTCTATGAATTTAACATAAAGGAAACGAAACTTGAATTGTCCCAAAACGCAAACACAACAGCAACAAGCAAAAATAGGTGGCGCCAAAAATGCGTTAAGGATAACATCGAGAAACTATCATCCAAAGAAGCACATATATCGCATACATACTTGACGAAAAGGTATACGCGTAATCTTCAGCTAACGTAAGGGCCAAACATTGGCTTCACGAGGCAATCACGTGAATGGAATGGGAGAAAATCTTCAAATGGAAGGAAATCAGTGTATAAACCCATGACTCAAGGGCAGTAGCCACTGTTCAGAACTGTTTAGAAACTATTAGTTCACTTGGTGTTTGTCACCACGCAGCCCAAATCGTCACCAACTGAGCAGTCACTGCCGCTGAAGAGTAGTCGGTAGTTAGTCGTAATTACTTTTACTTCTCTGTAAATTTACTTTGCTGTTGATTAATATTCCGGTAGGTAGAGTAATTAATAATGCCAAGCGAGTTAAAATAGTATAAACATCGATTAAAGAAGTTGTAAGTCTTTTAATACATATACACGATAAGGACGCAGACCTTATCTTATCTTGACATTTGGCGAAGATGCCATCCATATCGCAACAGTATCCTAAGGTACCATCTGAAAAGGATGAGAAAGGCGTCAAATGAAACATGCAGGCTGTGTTGCTTGTGCAAGTCAATGAAAGGTCTGAAACACAGCATCCTTGGCAAGGCCCGAGGAAATGGGTGGGTTACCACCCAAGGATGTACGGTTCATATACGTCTTAGGACTCCTTGCATGTCAGGCAGATGGGGCTGAACAATAGATCAACTTGATCGCAGTTCACGAGTGGCTTGCTCCCTCACGGGCCCCAAAATAAAATATAAGGAATAATATATATGGAGGACTAAGATAAAGATCGTTGAAACAGAATAATACGAAAATGACGGATAAACTTGCATAAACCTGAAGAACACGTATAAAATCAGCAGATATTGTTATATTTTGTTTGCAAGAACTTTACTAATCGAAGACATTAGTTACACTTCTATACTTATGAAATACCCTTTTAATATTAAACATACAATATTGAAAAAATAAATTTAAAAAGTATAATTCAATGAGAATGTACTCCTAACAGGTAGACCCTGTTAGGTGTACATTCTTTATTTTCGATTTTTTTAATTTTAGATTTTTTAAAAGTTTTCTATCATAAAAATTTCAGATTAAATATAAAAAGTACAAGATTTAACACAATTCTAATCGAAACAGCAATTTATTGATATATTCAAAGACTTCTTTTTCCTCGAAATGTTTTTCAAACCGATGTCCAGACTCCAAACCCACTGAACCGATGAATTCGACGTTAACTGTTGTTCCAGTACACATCCTTACCTATCCTTTAGTCATATAATTTATTTAAGATTGTTTTTTTGTTTATTCAGCAAAATGGGAACGAGTATTTTCTTGAAAATTGCTACGTTAAATTCATTTGCTCGCCAATATATCAAAAATCGATATTTTCAAACCGGTAAGCATACTTTTTTGTTTTTGTTCTTAATTCTGGAAATATAAAATTCTCAGTCAAATTCTTATTACGTTTCGTACTTTTTAATACGTTTATCACTATTCCTCTCTTAGGCCTCGTCATAGAATCCAAAAGAGGGAGGATTCTGATTCACCAATTTGAACTCATTTGGCGTTTCCTCTCAAACTCCTTCCCAGTTCTCCTCCAGCACCTATATCTTTGTTAGTCCTACCACGTCCTGATTTTTAAGTCAGCCCATCTCTTTGCTTCCCTATACTTCTCACTTTTTTTTCTTTTCACTTAACTCAACAAAATGGTGACAGTGTTGTCGTTGTTCGTTACACATTGCTCAGCGTAATAATATACTTAACTTACTTATCCCACTCCAACTCATTTATGAGTATCCGCTAATTTAAAAATTTGGTTAATTCACCAATAGCCTTTATTGACTCACACTAACAAACCATCAGTTTGAGCGGAAGCAGCTCGTGTTTTAATTAATTACATGGCGCAAATTTCCTAGCACTCTTACACTCCCGCGCCTCTTGGACCACCGCAGGCTCACTCTTAACGAGTTAAGTAATTACGTCCTACCCGATATCCCGATAATGGTTTTGCATCATTATACTCGAACTTTGGCACGATCTCTAAACCACGATGCATTTTTTTTCCCGCGAATAAAACATGATAAAACAAAAAGACTAGGAAAATGAACAACGAACTTCGAGATAATAAAAGAACCTCGAAAAATCATTAGTTCCCCAGTGATGCATCTAACTACATTATCTGAACTTTGACTTGTTATTTGTAGGCTTTTGTAGTTCGCCCTCGTTGATTAACATAAGAATGCCGCACTCATCAGGATTCGCTCTCACGTAGGCTAACTCGGCACAATAGAGCATTGTGTGCGACTGATGAGAATGTACAAGGAAAACCATCCACGAACAAATTACTAGCCCTTCTCCGATCCGTCGCTGCCCCATTCAGACAACATTCTACAACGAGTCACCGCGCCGGTGCGCACGAACCCGTCGCCTCCGCCATCTCATAAGGAAGCTAGCATATGCTAGGAAAAACACATAATGAGACAATATCACCCAAGATAGCTAGAGTGTGGTCGAACAGGAAGAAAGGCAAATTGACTCGTTTCCCGGACGTCCTTAGAGCCGCGCCCAGCGAGCTGAATAGCGGAATACAGAATATGTCATTCACACATGCGTCGCACTACACAAATACAGATATTCGTAGAGAAATATTCATCCTTTCTTTCCTTACACAAGTTTATGAATTATACAACACCCTACCCAAATGCCATCAATACATTTACTCAAATTAGAAGAGAGAATAATCGGGTTTATTCGTTCCGACAGAGGTTTGGGGGAGTGAGATAATTGTCGGGCACAGTTTCAGCAGAGCTTTCAGGCGAATTAACAAATTAAATTCCTAAATGTTGGATTTTGGCATACGGTTTGCTTAACGCCGAATGCGTGGAATAGCGCTCAAGACAATTAGAATTCAGTTGGCGATCAGGCTGCCTGCTCCTGCAAAGATGCGCGATCGAAGTGCGACTTCGACCTAGATTTCTTCTCGCGAAAATGCAAAGTTCTATTAGGACGGTACAAACAAGGAGAGCTACTTGACAAAAGTCCAATGGGCAGCCGCGAATTCTTCCGACTCCTTTTTGTTTGCATGCAAACAAATAAATTGGATTCGGAGTTACGCTTCGCCGATAGTTTGGCGCATAACATTTAAATGTCATTTAATTTTCTTTCTTCAACTTTTCAGTGCTTAAAAATAGCATATTATCTAAAGCAACGAAAACCAATTTAATATTAAAGTTATTCATGTTTTTCTTTGAATTCTCATATTATTTAGCAAATCGCAGAAGGAAGAAACTGTAAATGACAGTGATGATGGTTCATTTGCAAGTTATGTTCGCAGCTATCTTTAAAGTTAAGATAATTAATAGGCAATTCACGATATTAAATCGCGTATGGTAATGTCCCAAATACCTATCAGGGCCATAATGGTAATAACATTGTAATAACACAACCATTGAACAAGTCTCGCAGTTCAACTACCTTGGAGTAAGGATTTCTAGCTAAGGAAACCTGGCAGAAGACGTCAGACAATAGGCCAACAAAGCAGCGAGAATATCTGGATGCCTTCGGGACTCTATATGGAGCGGAAACAAGAGCGGACACCGCCCTCACCAAACGCATACTCAGAACAACAAAGATGCACGCTCTAAGAGCTATAAGCGGACTGACTATCTGAGACAAGAAACGGAACAGCGATATTAGAAAGAGGTGCAATGTACCAGATACACTGCGATGGACAAGAAATCGTAGGATGATGTGGAACTACCATGTTGATAGAATGCAGACCGATAGAATCGCGCGAATGGTGAAAGAGGGCAGACCACAAGGAAAGCGCCACACCGGTAGGCCACCAAAAAGATGGTCCAATAGCTGGACATCAATATCCCAAGAGAACTGCCAGTAAAACACAAGCTAACCAGCTTAACATAAAAGGAAGAAGAATAAATCGCGCAATGCTACACAGACAACCGGTAGGGGTAATTTTCTGATTTCTGGACGTTCAAGAACTGATAATGAGTGTGACCCCAATACGATCAATGCGCTTTCACAAAGGGTTCTCAACTCAGAACAATGGAACGTGTTCTGAATTGGGTTCTCTTAACCAATTACACCTCAGTATGACCCAGTGCATTCACTGCGCTATTTTCCTAGACCGCCGACATTGGTTCGCCATAGTATGATTTAGATTTGTACCATTTGATAACCTATGGAAAGCTATGTGAAGTATGTGGAATAATGTTGTCCAATCTGTATCAATTTTCAGAAGGAAACTAACTTAATTATACCCACTTTTGGTTATATAGCCTTTATACACAATATGATATTACAGCTCAATTTTATAAAAACGTAAACTGCTGATGCCAATCAAAAAGGACTACAAACCTAAATATTCTAAATTTAGGCTAATTTAAGAAATAAAGTGAAACGAAATCCTGGCTACAACGAAAAACGGAATGAAATACCGAATCTCTGTTCAGGAATCTTGTTCTTTATGTCAATTTTAATTAGTTAACTTTTATGATACTTGTATAATTGCAATACACATCTGAAATAAATTTGAATAAAATGTTTGCTATTTAAATATACGAACTTGTGTATTCACATTTCGTGTGACACATGGCCATATGTGCATAATATTATCTGTGTGTGAGGGAAAAATTCTGTTAATGTGAGCGAACAGTTGATGTGGTGGAGAAGTTGCTTCCATACTTTTCATGAGTCATAAATATCGTTGTAACTCGCTGAGAGTGTTGTAAATTATGCTGATTGTAGAGGGGTAATGTTAATACAAGTAAATACAGGCGCAACAGTAAATATCATCTTGGTATCTACAATGTAAACCCACTTGTGAATATATCAATAAATAATTTAAATTATATGGTGTTCACCTGAATGACACAGGTAATTATCAGATTAACTGCAATACTCGTGCTTAGTTATACGTAGATCATACTGACGGAAATTTCATTTTCATTTTAAATTTAAGGAATATCTGGGAATTTCAACACATCATTCTTTTAAATAAATAAATAAATAATAAATAAATTTAACACATTTATTTCGACACTATTACAATTTAAAAGATACAAAGATTTCACGAACAACTATACTCAAGATTAGTGTGATACTAAACTAAACTACAACTATCAAAATTATGGCTAGACACATAATTAAGGTAATATCGATAAATATCGGCGCACCTTTCGAAATATCAGTGTTAGCATAAATGAAATCTCTCAAATTATAAACATTTGTAAATACCGTGGGATACCTAGGCTGGCTGCAATTTATACCAAACGAAACAATCCCATATTGAATCCCATTGTAAGCAAGCGCACCACCTGAATCACCTGGACAGCAATATGAACTGAACGTAGGCCAACCAGCACATAGTAAAGGAGCTTTCGATCCAATGAACGATGCTTCAGCAGAGAAAACTTCAGCACATTCTTTGGGTTCCCACACTGGCAAAGTGGTGAAATGTAATTGGTCTGGCCTTGTTCTACCCTTGTATGATAGACGTCCCCATCCTTGGATAGTACCAACCTTACCAACTGGCACAGGTTGATTATTACGTGGTAGCTTAATAGGCTGTGCATGTGCATTAAAGACGACCGGATCATTCAGCTCCAACAAAATCATGTCATAGATCAGGAGAGGTTTCTTTTTATAAAGAGGGTGACGAATGGAACGTTTAATGGTATGAACCACACCACCTTCAGATAATTTGGTCATACCAACAACAACAACTTCATTCGATGTTGTAGGATATGTTTGCATACAATGTGCAGCTGTAAGGATCCATTTAGAGGAAATAATGGAACCTCCACAAAAGTGCACGTTTGAAGAGGTATTCAGGATTGATACATGGTATGGGACCTTTGTGATATCTATGCCTACGCCACCAGCAATTCTTGATAATTGGGCTGGAATTTAATATTTTAATTATATTTATAATTTTAATACTATTTAAATATTACCGTTACAAACGCCCAAAATCAGCACAATAATTGGAGTTATTTGAAACATGGTCTTTCGAAAACTACCCTGAAGATAAAGATCTCAGCCGATTATTTATGTACGAACTGGTTTATTATTTAAGATAAGGACTTGTTTACTTAGATTACTATCGTAACTATTAAAATAATGTGTCTTAGTGACAGATTGATAGGTGGCTTTATCAACATATGCAATGTTTAATCACTAACAAAATATGCGTATATAATATATGATAGTGGATACTGAAGCAGATGACGCGTTCATTAGAGGAGCATTACATCATTTGTAGGTAGGCTTATTTCAGTTATCGCAGCCTGCAACATCAATAGGTACATTGGATTCTAATGCCCATCCTGGATTCAATTCCTGGCGAATGCATGGCAAAAGTAATTCTTATTCTTATAGAAGTAATTTCTAATATGACTAATTTCGTTGAAAAGGAATGGAATATAGCTAATAACCACAGTAGTCGATGTTAGGTAAAATCAAACAACATTCTCATTAGATCAGTGATGGCGAATCAGAAATGGACTGCAAAAATAATTACAATTATTAATTATAAGCTGTATGTTTCAAATGAAAAAATGCACATATGGCCAAAGAGAAAAACCTGATATTGAGATCCTCTATATCAGGGTTGCTCAACCTGTTTGTAACTGAAATGATTTCTATAGTTCTCAAGATCGACCAAAATGTATAGCTATCCTCATATAAACAAAACGTTTGAATGCAATTAGCAATCATCTAGTGGAAAAACCTACAATATACATGAGAGAGAGAGAAAGAGGAGACGTAACGCGTAACATGATAAAGCGGTTTACCTTCCAATAAGAAGTTATCACTTCAATTATTATTTAATGCGATGCATTTCTTTTGCTATTCTGTCAAAATCTATTTGCCAATCCCGACTCACACTCACTGCAAGAGCAGGCTTCCACTAAAATTAAAAAAAAACGTGATAACACCTAATACCATCTTCCGATCGACCAGTTAATCGTGATCGGCGGGTTGACTAGCTCTGATATATCGTATAAATGGCGGAAAACAGCACTATCTGTC
>WSZQ02067703.1:4250-25514 GCA_019419845.2 Weissflogia rhopalogaster
TTTTAAAACACCTTATTTTAACGCGTATTTGTACCCACTTTATTTTTTCTTACATCCATATATTTTCCATGAGTTATAATGATTTAGATTTAGCTTTCATCGAACTAATTTTCAAGTTATTAACTTATTTAACTTCTTCTATGATTTTACTTCTTAGCGCATTGTTATTTAATTATTACCTGAACTAATATTTAGCCTTTTATACGCAATTTTAAAGAGAAAATCCTCGTAGATTTTGTTCTTAATAACTTTCAATGTTTATTCCAATGTCACACAATTTCATAAAAAAATAAATTTTAAGAATACATTAAGCTAGGAATTAAATCTTAAATGTTTATTATTTTTGGCTGTTTGATCTTGATTAAAATTCTTGTGGCTAATCACCAACAATTTCAATTGTAAACACTTGTGTGACACTTTGGTGTCTTTGTATGTCAATGTCAATTAAACAATTACGCCTTCCTTGCCCGTGATGCTTTTACTGTGCGTTAATTTTGCAAGTAATTGTATTTAATTGTCTGTTAGGCGACAGCGCGCCGGAAAATCACCGCATCGTCGCAAGCAACAAAGCCTCCATGAAATTCATCCAAAGTGCTGGTGAAGTAAGTACACTTTACTATTATTTTTCTAAAACAATTTGTACTTTGACATAAATAAACTAAAAATAAGTTTTATGTTGCTGGAAATACCCTTGAGAAAGTCACCTGAATATTAACCTCGATGTATTCGCATTCACTGCGAATAATTTACCCATCCTAAATCACCAACAATGATCGCAATTATACGAAATTATGACACGATGCCTTTCGTTTATACCGAGTTATAGTATACGTCAATTATTACGTTCCAAAAAAATGAAAAAGAATGCGAATTTGCAATTATCGTCGCATGGAAATACACAGAAACCACAGAAAACTACTTTCTCTAAACAGTGTAACTCACGTATTGTTATTGGTATCCTGTGTATGTGATAATAGGAGATAACTAAAATCAAAATTTACAATATGTCGATGGGTTGCTAAATTCTGACAACGTGTGACTAAACGTAAAGCAAACATTGACGCGTTGTTGGTACGCGATTTTTTCATTGTGGTGTTCGTTCGTTGCTCTGATGTGGTAAGTGATGTGGTTTGATGATCGTGTGCAATCCGATGATTATGTATCCACAGACTTATTTATTAACCGTTATGGCGAAAATCACTCACGAGACGAGTTTGAAATACATATTGGATACTCGAGTTGTAACCTTGTTTCTAGGAGTTTAGTGATGAGTTCACGATTGCAGGTCACTAGTATATAATTTCAAAGTCATCACGCGATTTTTATTTTTAGGATTTGTAGCTTTATTCCTCTTTATAATATGTTTATTATTTATATATTTAATACATTTAATTCCTTTAGAAAGCTTTAAAGAATGTCGGAACATTTCAAAATTGGAAATTTAAGATATTCACTAGATTAGCGTATATTTCGGAAAATCATAATATTTAAGATTGAATTCTGTGTGATTTGAAGCGTATTGTTCTGCGCTGATTTCTGGTCGCCATTGACATTTGAATTTGGCGCCCTGTATGCCAAGATAACGAGCTGGGTGGCAACAGTGCGACGCTACTGAGCTTGCAGAGTCGCACGCATCTTCGGCTCGATCTTGTTTTCCGACCGTGGCGCGAGAGGGTAGAAGGTTTATACTTAAGGCTGTGTGTAAACTGTTCCTACTAGTTAACCCTTACAGTTGTGAGCCTGTTGGAGAATCAATGTACCCTGGCTATTAACATAGAGGTCGTGGATATAATCGCAAGTGCATATAAAAACGAAATAATTGTCGCGAACCCGCGCGGACAAGAATTATTCAAAACATGATTATTTCAAATCGATCCATGCATATAATTGGCCTCCAAAACAAAATTATTTTTATAAAGAATATATCTCAAATTGTAAGTGCAGTTGTAATTGTCAACTGAAAACGTGAAATTCAAGCTTTAAAATTTACAATTTTATTCATATATCTCATAATCCTAGGATTTCAAATCATGCTCCAACTGATTAAGTATGAAATTTGAAGCAAACTTACAACACTTCTTCTTCTAATGGCGTAGAATTGACATAGATATGGTAAAATTGACGCTAATAATGCCGACATATTTGCTTCCAAAAAATTACTTTCTGCACATATTTGAAGCATATTCTCCCTTGTGTAGAATCAGTTTTAATTAATCATAGTTAGCTCTTGAACAATTTGAAACTTTTTAAATAGTAAGCTAGCTGTGTAAGAAATGTGCTTACTTCGCTCTGTTCAATCCTGGTGGTGGCACGAGCACCTCTATTCATTCCGCCAACCATACAAACATCTGGCATTCCCGGTAAAGGAGTCTTCATCATCCCGTGTTGAATTCTGAGAGGAGGGAGGGTCCCACAATCATGAAATTTTGTTTTTTGGTCGATTTTATTGCAAAACATATGATATATTTGCCAACGGGCTCATAAAAAAGTCCATTAGGTAAAAATAGGTCGGTCCCTTGCCTTCCTGGTCCAATCTGATTTCACAGTACATACAATTAGATAATAACATTTTTAAATATTTCGAAGATGCATTTTTTGTATACAATTACCTTTATATTAAAAGGGAACAACAATCGATTTATAACGGTTTAAAATATCGAGATATTGTCGGAAATAGCTATATATAAAATAGCAAATAGAGTTCGTGTGTCAAAATGGATCCAAAAAAGATCGAAATTCTCGATATCGATATTTATCGAAACTCAAATAACGATAAAATGTCGGTCTTAAATCTTTGATAGAACAATATTTATGGATATCGATATATATATTTTTGTTATGCCTAGTCGAAATCAGACCTAGTCGTAATCCTATGAGTTTGTAATTTCATAGATAACAGCAGCCGCGGCGTGCGATCACTTGGTGCGAGTCTTGTTCATGTATATTGTGATAGAAACGAATGCGTCCTAAAGTGAGTCCCGCTCGTGTATATCGCGGAGTGTCCTGCCGCGCTGCCCTTCCGCGTAAAGCTTGGTTCATTTTTCTGCCACGGTTGAGACTCATGTTTATAGGTTCATTAACCATTATAATACTGATTTATTATATTGCATTTTTACGCAAGAAGTAATATTTAATATGAAATTAATTAAATTATTTATTAAAATAATTACCTTTTTGCCTCTTAAAGCAAATAAATAAAATATAGTATTTTCATTATTAATGTAGTTATTAATTCACAATACATCTACAACAAAAATTGCAATAAAAACGACATAGATAATACATCTGCCCACTTGGCACCTTGTGGAATAGTAATGACTGCTGACCTCAAGGTCTCGGGGATCAAATTTTGCCGGGCGCTGATGAAATGAATAGACAAATGGAAATGCATGAGCATGTTTACAATAGAGAAAATTCAGATGAATTAGGCATCAGAATTGTCTCTCATTTAAGCAGGGACTATTGGAAAAATTGATTAGGCAAGTTGTATCTTTAAATATTAGTTTAGGGGCAAATAGAACATGGCAAACGAAATATTGCCAAACAGTTGGGTTAGAACATGCATGCAAATTGTGAAATGTCAGGCAATCACAGTGGCAAGTTAAAATATATGACAAAAGGCAGCTTATGAAACATTTGAATAACGTTGCCTGTTCGGATGTCAGTAAAATGAAAATTCCTACCAAAACAAATAGGTTTCACCGAAATAAGGATTATGGACTAATCCTTCCTTACAAAGCAATATTAATGGTATTTAATTATTCAGGAATGTCGATTGTTACGAGATTTTAGATACTATCAACCTATTTAACGAAATTATTATAAAATTGTCTTTGTATAGTCCTCAATAACATAGTTTAACTTTTTGACATATATAAGCCACGCTACAGCAAAAATTAAGTTCGCACGTACGACATCAAAACCATAATTGCCTCTGCAACAAAAACGTGCGTGCGGTTTGCAAACTGGATTAATTGGCCCAACTCGCGCACATTTTTTTCTGCGTTGCTGTATTACATGCATTGTTGTTAGTATAAAGTGTGTGGTCTAATCGCATGGCATGGCCGAAAATGATCCCCTCAATCTCATCTCACTAGCGAAACCATTCAGCTGCCTAATACACATCCGCAACGGTAAATGTAGTAACCGTTCTGCGTGTACGTCGAACAAATAAGCGCTGTTTTGCAATGAAGAGACATGCTCCAGCTTGTGCACAACGCGTATTATGTAACTGCAAATAATAGCAAAACAGCGATGAGTACGAGTAGACGCTGAAGAAATTATGCGATTTAATGAACGCAAATGACTGCACCATTCTATGCTCGACTTCATTATCTTTATGATGTTCGTATGAATTCTAAATTCCTAAATATTACGCCAATTAGGCGTGTATGTGACGGCAAAATAACGGCCTGTAAATTGATATAGTACAAACCATTAATGATTTGTTCAATCTGCTTTATATTTTATATATGAACATGCATACAATTTATACTTATTATATTTCATATGCTGATCTAAAGTGTGATAGGGTAAGATCAAAAACAAAGAAAGTTGGAATCAGTTTATATACAAAGCTGTGCGTGTTTTTAATTAATATATGGAGTTAAATGTAGATCTGAAAAAATTGGTTTTCATTCTTCCGGTCAAGAAAGGTGGTGAGGCATAACAAAGAGTTGTACACACATAGAAAAGTTGTCCGATGGCATCAGGAAAATAAGGATATTCTTTTATGCACACATAGCGAGGATGCGCCCAGGACGACTAACGAAAGGGATAATGGAGGACCACAAGGGCAAAAAGGTACAAAACAACTGGGTGAAAAGGGCAGAAAAAGATGTGCAGGAATTGGGCATTACCCAGCAAGACATCAAGGAATAGACGTGATTGAGAGGGAAGCTGCGAGGCAGTAGACTGAAAGAACCATAAAACGCGGTACATCCTTGACTGAGGAAAGAAGAGAAAGCCACAGCCACAAGGACCCCTTGAATAACATGAATCTATGGAAGTAACGTAGCTCTAACGAAAAAAGTACTAATGAAATTTTAAAGGCTTTGAAAGTATTTTTAATGAATTTTTGATTCTAATGATATAAAATTCAACAATGAAATAAGTTTGCAATTGTTACGACAAATTGTCATAGGATTATAGAAGAAGCCAAGGTTAAAAAATGATCGAGATTAATCTGAGCTGTTTTATATTTCATTAAAATTTACTGATTCACCTATACATTGCATTAAAGTCTTACACATTTCTCATCGCCCTTCTCGTTTTCTGCTCCAACACCATTCTTAGTAATAACATTTAGCCCCCCTTTAGTCATTCTCCGACAGTATTCCTACTCCTACGTTCCGACCCTACCCATTCCTGCTTCCAACCATGACGGTCTTTTGCCAGGTGCTCCTACATGTCATAACACATTTAATGTATTCCTGTCCCATCTAGACCTTTCTGTCATGGTCACGGGTCCCCAATTTATCTTTTACTCTCCCCCATGGCTCTCCCTGGTATCCACCCCTCATGCTTCTTCTATACACCAGTATGGAAGTCTATTTTAAACTAAAAGTCGAGATACCTCGACTTTCTTAAGCACCTATCCCTTGCATTTCAGGTATTCTAGTCTACTCCTTCCACCTGGCTTGCGAAACTCCATCCACTTGGTTTTATCCACATTCCATAGCAAATCGCTCTTTTCTATAAACAGTTCACACCTCCGTAACAGAGCCTGAATGGCCATCACACTAATTAAATATAAGATACCATAGTGAAACTTGTCTCCGAAGTACCATGGTCTTCGCCCGATCACCTGGACCTTCTGAAATGTCGGGTTATATGTGCTGCTGCTAATTCTACTTTGCCTCTCCTGTTCTTCCACTTCCCTTCCTATTCTGCGCATGTCCCGGATGGAGAGAGTGATTCTGGCAAGGGCGAGATGTGGGACGGCGTAAGGGATGGATGGGGTCCGAGTACACCCGGTGTGTGCTATGTGGGAAGGGCTTGGGAACACCTGGCAGAGGAATGTGTTGAGGTGAAGGTGGAATGGGCTTTGAAGGAGGGCAGGGGAGGAAAATGAGTAGAGGTGTGGTTGGAAGAGACAGGGAAGGGGTTGGCATCACCACGTTGGTAAATGTAAGAAGGAGGAGGAGAGCGGTGTGAGAAGTGACTCATGGATATTGTTGTATGTACATACGGTGGTTATTCTGGTATTCAAATTGGATTTTTTTGTTATTATTTGAATGTGTATTTATTTGTTATTATTTTTCTTATTGTAATTTCTTGTTGTTGGATTGTAGGGGCACGAGTATGCCAATAAAGGTTATGTATATCTAGTGAAACTTACAAAGGGAATGGCCCAAGTGTACGTCATATAATATTTGTAATATTTGGGACGGATTTTTTGGGAAAATTGCACCAAAAGGGAAAAATGCTATTAACACAAATTATTTATATGTATAAAAATTTGAATTTGAATCTGTGACGGATTGTCCCAAATAATCCAAAGCCAATCCGATGTTACCCTATTTCTCCTTACCAACATTCTTTTGGAGTACACTCTAGCCCAACTATTGAATAATGAGTTAGTAATGATAGGAAAATCATCTCGTTCGTTGAATTGAACTCGCATATCTTTGACCACTCTGTTAATCTCAACTAGTATATACTATTTTTCATTGGGTATATAATGAACATTTCGTTGAATAATGGAAAAACAAGGAAAGTATTGTGCTCGTCACGTTTACAGCTAAATACATGTAAAAAACTAATTTTGATAAATATTTAAAATTGCACCTATATTTAATTTTTAATAATATTAAAATTTCTACAAAATTAAACGATCCAACAATTCATTGATGTATTTTGTTAAACAAAAAACAGATAAAATATGTCAATTCTTTGTGTAACAGTTACGCGTATTTATTGGGGTGTTTTCCGTAATTTCATAGTACAATGGCATCAACTATAATTAAAACCTCGACTAGTGCATAGCAATCAGCGTAAGATACAAAAAGCGAATAATTATAGTGTGATTATTGCAGTGTTCAAGTTGTGATTATTCAGTTTGTTCGTGCAATTTAGTGTGTTTGGCGAGGAATAAATGCATTCTAATGTACTTTGTTTGCTAGTTATATGTTTTCAGACGCGGACTTTAACAATAGTCATTAAGAATACTTGAAAAATATAAAACTACCGTTAAATGCAGTATTTAAACAATGCAATCGAGTTTTTCTTTTTATTTAAGCGCAAGAATTTAGCGCAAGTGGTGTATTTTCTCGTAAATAGATTATTTATATTTACATTTACATTTTATTATATTTACAATATAAAATGTCACCTGCATCTATTATTATTTATATAATTGTTGATTTAATTTTCAGTCATATTTGCTATAAATGCTATAAATGTTGAAATCACAATGGTTTTGTAATCGTGGTTATGAGGTTTCGTGAACATCGTAATATAAATGTCGATTATTCTAATTAATTCCTTCACAGTCCAATAAGTGATTGATTAGTTTGATTAATTAGATTTCCTAACATTTTGCGTCCAATCACAAAATAACACAAAATATAACGAAAAGTAAACTCACCAAAACATATTTGACTATAGACAAGCCAAAATATAAAATAAGAAATACTCATAATAAAACTAAGAAAATATCTGATTGACCAATAAGTCACGGCGCGTTTGTTTGTACACGAATTAATTATTCGCTCCGCGTGCGCACGAAATATGTTTGCAGGTGTTCTTCACCTGCACCTTCGCCTAATCTTGAAAGAGAAAAACCCGCTGGCTTGCCACGCGCCAGTAATACCGTGCGCGTCGCGTGGAAATGTGTATGGCGACTCAATTTCGCGCTCCGATTGCGGCCTGCGACGATGGCGGTTGGCGATTGTTCGCGCGCAAATTAGACGCTGTTTGGCGCGCAATTTTCCGAGGCGCGCACAAACACAATAGCCTGCATGCAGACAGTCTGCATGGATAAGCCAGCTGATAGTCATGCTTCGTCTTCTTCGGCGAGCAATCTCCTATGGGCAGCAGTGTTTGCCAAACCTTTTACTTAAGCTTCTTTTTTGGGATTTGCCTCATAAATCTACCGTATCCATAGTTTTTCATCGATGGAAAAGTATAGCTATGGAGGATAGTTTAGTTTAAACGGAAGCATGCAGAAATGAATGGTATTAAGAAAAGCAGAAGAGCATAAACGTGTGAATGAGAGGATAGGTATAGGAGAAAGTTGTACAGGGATAAGGAACATGCTATTTTATCCGTTAACATGTTACAAGTGAAATCGTGGAAGAAATAGGCAATAATCAGTAATATATAGTAGTAGAATATATAGGGTGACAGCAGGGAAGTAGCAATGATACTTTACTATGAATGTGTAAAACCTGAAGCGATTCCCGCTACACTTTGGCGTGCTGTATGATTTTGCGTTTCTTTTACTACTTTTCTATTCTTTATTCCAACATATGCTTCTTCAAAATGCCCACTTACCAAAAGTAAACTTTTACGCCTCGATTTCGAGCCAAGCTAAATTAACCCTTTGCATGTACTTGCAAGTACCGACCCTATTTCATTCCTCGAGGCGTCACTGTCTTTTTTTTCCATAGCCTCGGGAACTTCTGCCTTTGCACAGTGAATACCTCGTCTGCTACCTTGCGATTTTTTACTGAAATCTTTGTTGCATGTGCATGTGTCTATCCATAAATAAACAGTGTAATTAAATCATCAACACATCTCGCATCCAATCAATTATCACCACACTTACCTCCACAAACCTCTGGTTTAGACTGAAAATACCTGCTACGACTGATTGGAAATTGATATAATTTAAATAAATCTGATTCTTGCACGATCAGAGGCATCTACTCTTGGGTAGGTAATGCTGCAGAAATCTGTTAGAATAAGAGTGAAGTTGAATACTAATGAGAGTTAAAAAAAAGTTAACGTAAATGTGTGATGAAATATATACGACATGATCCCTTGCGTCGCTAAATTTAGAACTATTTAGATAATATTGGAAACGTTGTGCTCAGATTGTAGTTTATCGGTTATTTAGCGTTTCATGTCTTCCGAACACGCTAATTTCCCTCCGCCTGAATGAGACTTATCATGCGTGAATTAGCCTATGCGTTTTTACCAGAATGAGTTGTAAGTCGATCGCCTAATCATCTTCCCTGAAGAACAAGGGAGGATACAAGATGGGATCAACAGAAGCGAATACAATGTGATACGCAGGCGACATGTTATTGATGGCGGAGAACGAAGATGACCTGTAAAGACTCCTGCACATCTTCATAACAGAAGAAGAATACGAAAATATCCCCTGAAAAAAGTACTGAAAAGGAAGAAGAGGAGGAGGAAAGTGTCGAGTGTGTGATCTTATTTATAGCGGCACAGGGA
Organism: Weissflogia rhopalogaster; assembly: GCA_019419845.2. Lineage (NCBI taxonomy): Eukaryota > Metazoa > Arthropoda > Insecta > Coleoptera > Staphylinidae > Weissflogia > Weissflogia rhopalogaster. Next base: position 13,656 of record WSZQ02067703.1, read on the forward strand.
ATCAAATTTGGGACCTTTGTACTCTACGCTTTCGCAAGATGACCAATATTGAAAAAGAAAAAGAAAACTGGATTAACTTCCGTTCGACACCAGATATCAGGGCTTTTTTAAGCGGGGCTTGACAAAAACGTGACTTCCTCTTATATTTAGAAGGTGCTAATGATATTACTATCATATCGAATTAACATGTTGCTTATAAATTTACCGAGCATCGGCGTTTAGGGCCATTAGTTCTATTCAGTTACATTTAAATGTAATTTGGCATATTAAAAACTACTGCTATGTTGGTCGTAGCTCATCGAAATATCATTTCCCCGGAGCCACCGCAATTGTCCCGATATTACACCTGAGATATGGAGCACTACCCATGTTGATAACAAATTATTTGTATCAACTTGAATTAGGACCTGAACAAAAGAACCTAGGACTTAATATTACATACCTTTTGAGATTATGGGCACCAAGCTTTGGCAAACACTGCTCATCATGAATCTGTTTCATGTTTTCCAGGTGACGACGCTTGAACCGTACCAGCTGAACAATACACGCAAGGCCCGTCAAGAGATACTGTTCTTCAATCGCGTGCCGAAAGTGGGCTCGCAGACTTTCATGGAGCTGCTGCGAAGGTTGAGCATCGCAAACGACTTTGGCTTCCACCAGGATCACGTGCAACGCGTCGAGACGGTGCGCATGGCACCGGAAGACCAAGCAGCGCTGGCTGCAATGGTCAGCAGCTATGATGCTCCCAGCGTCTACATTAAGCATGTCTGCTTTACCAACTTTTCCGAGTAAGTTTTGATTCATAGATGCTAAAGCTTTTAACAGTGGACATTTCAAAGTATATCTCTCTTTCCAACATAATAAAACGTAATAAAACTTGCTCCATTTACGCTTTCCGGTTCAAAACCACGTCAAATCCTATCTATCTATCCTTACATTGGTTACCGCCTCATATTTTACAAATTAGATTACAACACTGGTTTTGAAGAGAAAAGGTAATCAGAAATATGCATTCAGTTAGAACGATGGCCAAGGTCTTTGGATTTGGATGAACTGGTTTTATTGATGAGATGCTCGTTGATTACAGGTTTGATCTTCCGGAACCAATTCATGTTAATATCGTGCGCGACCCAGTGGAGCGCGTCATCTCATGGTATTATTATGTAAGAGCACCATGGTACTACGTGGAGCGAAAGATTGCTTTCCCGGATATTCCGTTGCCAGACCCAAAGTGGCTAAAGAAGGTATAATTTAACCTAATTAAACTAATCATAAGCAACCACTATGATGCTGTATCTCAATACTTTCCAAATATTTTCATTCTATTGCCTGAAATTGTAGGGATAGGCTTATATATCAGCTATATTGAGGATGTTTGAGCGAAATCTAGAAAATCATTTTAACCTAATGTGGTACAACTTTAACAAAATTGTAATCTTGTAACTGTACGGAAGAAACAATTAACGACCGTTCCAAATGTGCTTTATTTTCACTTTCGAGTGTGTGCAGTTTCAATGATGCGCTTGATAGAACTTTATTTTACAATAATAACTCATATTGTACATTTAATATTCCATTAACTATTACGGTCTTTCGCTTTTTTAATCACTCGAGGACTGGTTCACTGATGAAGCAAAGACACTAATTGTAAACCTATCAGGTTCAGCTGTGATGTAATTAATAGTTTTTCATCATCGGTTTTTCTTAATTTAAACGATTTTAACTCAAAATAGTTAATTACTTTGTTCTAAAATATTTTCTAATCTACAAATCATAGAAATGTCGTTCTTGAAGGGATCAATTTTGGTAAGGATCAAATTAAATCTACTTTGTTTTTGGTTTACCAATTTACGTCGAAAACTAGTGATCATTGAAGAATCTAGCGTGGAAAAAAAATCGAAAAAGGCTTATTTAATTTTTTCCATATTTCCCGTAATCACGCTTTATTTTTTCAATTTTCAATTTGAAATTTATTACAAACTCCCGGAGTCGCATTTTGTTTAATTATTTAAAAGCGATATTATAACTGATTGACACTGTGTCTATTAACGGCTATATTTTAGCTGTCTGAAAAGTGATTTGAAATGACTTCTTCTAAAGATTTCACTTTTATTTATAAGGTATAAATAAATGAATTCAAATCTATCCGGAATGAAATTTATCACTTCCCCCACATCGTTGCAGCTATCGATTTCTTGATGTGCTTAAACGCATTTTTTCATGAAAATAAATCGATGTAGCACACGTTTTTCGCATATATTTTAGCGAATATTTGCTAAAACTTTAGAAGTCCCATGCTAATTCTTGAACTTTGGCAGCTATTGATCTCTCGATGTGCTTAAACGATTTTTTCCATGGATATTAATCCATTTACCAAATCTATACACGTATTTCGCATATATTTTAACGAATATTTGTCAAAAGTTCAAAAATCGTATGTTAATTACTAAACCGTTGCAGCTATCGATCTCGATGTGTTTAAACGCATTTTTTTAAATGAAAATAAGTCAATTTAGTACATCTAAACATGTTTTTCTCATATATTTTAGCGAAAATTTGCCAAAAGTTCAGAAGCCGCATGATAATTCCTGAATCGTTGTAGCTATCGATCTCTCGATGTGCTTAAACGCATTTTTTTCATGCAAATAATTCAATTTAACACATCTGATCACGGTTTTCACTTATATTTTAGCGAATATTTGCCAAAAGTTCAGAAATCATACGTTAATTCCTAAACTATTACAGCTATCGATCTCTCTATTAACCTAAACGCATTTTTTTTCTTGAAAATAAATAGATTTAGCATATCTAAACATGTTTTTCACATATATTTTAGTGAGTATTTGTCACAAAGTTCAGAAATCGTATGTTAATTTCTATACCGCTGCAGCTATCGACCTCTCAAAGTGCACAACACCGTTGATCGCAGAAAAATGTCTTAAATATCTTAATGATTTAAGAGGTCAAACTTAAGCTAGAGAGAAATATTATAAAGTAATGAGCATGGATTTTCAAGTAAAATGGAAATAGAAGTTATATTCTCAAAAATGATCTTATACTAACAACAGTTCAGCAAAACCCAACCCACAATTTAACATTAACCTAAATCTTTAATATCTAATCAAACGATATTTTAATTTACAAATCAATTCAGGATTTTGAAACATGCGTGCTATCCGGAGACCGAGAATGTCGTTACCTCACCGGGGAGACTCGTGAAGGAATTGGTGACCACCGTCGTCAATCGATGTTTTTCTGCGGACACGATTATGCCTGCACCCCGTTTAACACCGAAGGAGCCCTCCAAAAAGCAAAGCGTGCTGTTGAACAACACTACGCCGTCGTCGGAGTCCTTGAAGATCTTAATAGCACACTAACGGTTTTGGAACACTACATTCCTCGTTTTTTCAATAGTGCTAGCGACATCTATTGGAGTAAGGCAACACCATAGAATCATTTTTAGAATTATAAATTATATCATTTTACAGATGAAATTAATAAATTCAACAAAATCAATCGCAACGCTTTCAAGCCACCAGTCAGCGAAGAAGTGAAGAATATCGTCCGCGCCAACTTCACGAAGGAGATCGATTTCTACCAATTCTGCAGGCAACGACTGCATCAACAGCTGGTGGCTCTCAAACTGCACTAGATGACAAATGAGGTTAAACCACGCACGCGATAAATTAAAATACATGTGATTTAGTTAATCTACCTAAATATACTAATTATAACGCTTTTGTGTTGCAATACCTGTATGAATATGCACGATCTAATTAGGTTTCGTAAGTTTTTTCAATGTTTGTTACTGAAAATACTTAAAAGCGCGCCAAATCGCTTCTTTTCAATTGGATATTGTACAAAATTCATGTTTACATGCTCTTATTTATTATATTTAATTTTAAGATATTGTTAAGTAGACATAAATAAACATTTGACAATTTTACACAAAAATACTTTAATTTTTCCTCACTTTCTTTTCTAATATAACAATAGATACAAACAAAAAACGTGTAATAAAGGCCAATACTAGGTGTTGGGTAATAACATTTCTAGGGACTAGAAAATAGATAATGTGAGGTGGGAACTAGAAGAGCAGTCGTCGGGCATATAGGATCACAATGGACAAGAACAATACTACGAAGAAAAGGAGCACTTCCGGTTTGGGATTCCCTTGCGAGGATGCCACTCCAGCCATTTTATGCTTACCGAGTGACCGTGCGATGATGGCCTGCACCTCCGCACTGCTTAATGGCCCACGACCAGCGATCAGTCCATCGCCGGGTGGATCATCTTTTCTTTCTTCCTCGTTAGGATCGACGGTGCCATCAGTGGCCACCTCGCGATTCTGGTCGTTGCTTAAAAAGTCGAAATCAAGTTTTGTACAATTTGCCATAGTAATTCTGTCTACAGCTACAGCGCAGCGGGTTCTAACTACGTCACAATTTTGGGTAAATTCGAGGTTAGATTTTTTTAATCGCGTCTGGTGTTTCGTTTCGATGTGGGCTGTCATTCCATTGGCTTTCAACGATTTTGCAAATCCTGTAATCATCATTTTCTTGTAATACTTTTTCTTGAGCTCTTTGATTGGACAAATACTGGCTGATGAATGAACATTTGAGGTTAAGTTTAGAATGTATTGACAGCACTCCACATTTGTAGGTTATACAGTGAGACCTCGCTAATCAGAATGAATTATACCCGTAATAATTATAATATTTGTATCAAAATAGAATATATTACAAATATAGTAATTGATTTTTATGGTAATTAACATAGAGGAGTGATGGATGTTCAAGAAATGAGTGAGTTTCAAATTGCAGGTAGAATAAAAAATACTGTTCTCTTATTCTTCCTGCAGTTTTAAACTTACTCATCGCTCTTTGGACAGCAAGGTACAAGCAAAATCTACTAATAATTATAGAAAGGTGGGTGAAATAATAATTAGTTTTTGCAATCGATTTCCCCGATTATGATAAGATTTATATGAGAAGTAGAGGAAATATTGTGGGTGAGAGGCAAGTAGGTAGTATAGAAATGAAATCAAGGTTTCCATATAATCCAGGATTTTAGATAGGAAGATTTTAAATAGTTGCCATTTATTGCTATGGATGAAAGTTAACCATAATTTGAATATTTGAATAACAAAAGGACGTTTGGGTCACTGATATAATATCGTCTCAACAAGAATGTGGGAAGGGGCACTTATTGGACGTCGTCGTTTCCCCTAAGGGGAAATCCCTAAAATAAGGTGGGCCACTTTAAATTATTTAATGGGTCTGTTGGTGACCCTCGGGACGAAGGTGGCTGACTTAGCTTGGTAATGTGGGGAAGGCTTAGATATGATTGCTTGAAAATTGGAAAAAATGGAGTTGTGTATAACAGAGCTCACAATTTCAAACGGGTGTTATCGGCCCACGACCTCAGGAAGGTTCGCCATAACTGACTCAGATCACTGAGTGAGAGAGAGAGAGAAGGGAACATAGGAAGCAGAAAATGTGTGAATGTGTATGATACTTGGGAATAAAGAACATATATCCGTATATTAAAGTTCCGTAAAAGTTAGGACGAAACTAATCCAGAACAACGAAATAAGAATTTAGATAGAAAATAATTCATGAAGGAGACCGGTTGAAACAAAAAATCATTTAAATTGGTGGTTTGATTTGATACAATAATTAATGAACAGCGAGGAATTATTCCCAAGATTGTTATTTTGATTAGTACCTCGCTAATCAGAATGAATTATACCCTTAATTAAAATAGAACAAATTACAAAAAGGGATCTCAAAGTATTTCGTTTAAACGTTAATTAATATGGAAGGGAATCGAATTAATAAGGGTTCTATTATAAATTGGTAAAGGTCTTTTAAGAATTATGATAGAAAATTGGTTTTTGCAGTCGATTTCTCTGATTATGGCGAGATTAGTATGTAACGAAGAGGTGGGTAGAGGTAGAGGGAGGGGAGTGAATGGAGATAGTATATAGTATAAGAATGAATTTTAAGCTAAGTCAAGCGCTGGCAACATATTTTTGTATATAGCTCAAAAGCAACCTATTCTAAGAAATAAAGGAATGTGCAGGTCACCAATATGTTGTCTCAAAATGAAGCTAATTTTTTACCATCGTCGCCGATGATTCCTCATGATGTATTTTTTATTGTCGTCTCAAATGCGCTCCTATGTCAATAGAGACTCTCTAAAGCAGTGATGGCGAAACTATGACTCTCGTGTCAGTTTCTAACCCACGCACATTTGGAAATGATCCACTTTTTGTTTTCTTTCAGTGGCCCGTAATCCTTCCAAAATCTTTTCTAGGTAACTATGTGCATATTAATACCCTTTCAGTAAGTTGCTAGCCTGGCCCATGGTGAAAAACTTTTATAGCGGCATCCATTTTTTAAAATTAATCCTGGGCGGTCACTAGCCACTAACCACTAGCATTGCGACCAACTTTGATCTATTGTGCAAGGACCAATACTATGGGCCAATAACGGAGATAACCTTAAAAGGCTAGAATCTCCTTGACCGACTTCCCTTTCAATTCAGCAAGGCTTAGCTGCTCGCTGCCTAGCAGAGAAAGTCTTTCCGGTGCTAGGAATGCACAAATGCAGAGTAGGTGCTCGGTTGTCTCCACCTCCGACTTACATAATCTGCAGCTTGTAAGGTCACCTTTGCGACCTCGGCATGAGCTGTCAGTAGCCTAACACGTAGCCTAATATCGCTTTTCTTCAGCTTTATAATTTCTTGGGCTCTATTGTGTGATACATCTAGCAGCCTCTTGGCCTGCCTAGGACCCTCTTTGTCCATTTGATACCAATTCTTGATCCATTCCTTGACTGGGGACCTTGATAATGCACAGGTTGGTTCAGGGCCATGGAGGGTGGTTTCTGCTGCCTTCTTGGTTAGCATATCCGCTTAGTGTTTCCTGCAATACCGTGGTGCGCAGGCATCCACTGTTTTGTGAGTTTATTGCCTCGCTCCAACTTCTTGAGAACATTTACCACCTGTACCGATGCGTCCGAGTACCAGATCACATTATTCTTGTCCCAGGTTATACATTTGACTTCCGAGGACAGGAATAATGTGATCTGGTACTCGGACGCATCGGTAAAGGGTGTAAACCATGGCATTGGAATTCACGAGCCAAACTGGCGGCAACCATAGATGTTAACGTAGTTGCCGGAGCGCGTAGAGGTGATATTTTCACGGATGCCAAAATTTGAACCTGGATACCCTTGCGCGGTAAGCAGTGGTATCTTAGCTACTGCATACCTGCGATTCCCAAAAGGTTCGCCATCACTGCCCAAACTAAGGTAGGTTACTTGAAATTATTACTTGTAGTTCGCGTGTTAATAAGTCACACACGATTGTTTGGAATTGCATGGAGATGGGTATAGTGCGTGGATGGTGTGGGGGCGAAGATTTCACCCTGGACCTCAGAGGAATACGCCATAACGGGTAATGAATGTATAGAGCGAGGGTGGGAGAGGGAAAAATTCACATAAGAAACAGAAAGTGTGTACTGTAAATGAATGTGTATACTTGGGAACTCAGCAGATGCAGATATTTAAGTTCCGCATAATTTTGCATGAAACAAATGCAGAACTAATGAATAAATGTGGAAAAAATAAATAATGTAAAACGAGATATTGTTCCCAAGATTGTTGTTTTGTTAAATAGTAAATAGTAAATTATGACATGTTAATCTGAACACACGGGTTTCTGAACAGCGGGTTTCCTCTGTATTACTGTATATCGATAGGTATGAGTTAATTTAGTTCAAGCCACACTGAATACTTACTAATAAAACGTGACGAATTGTTCATTAATCCCGGGTGTCATAGGTGCCGGCTGTGGTATTTCTGTTGGTAAACATTGAAAGCAATAGTTACTGCCTTTATTATTATCCCAGTACTCCTGCCCATTTACACGATACCGCACTGCAAATTCCAGTTTCGCCCCAATATCCAAACCATACGCGTAGAGTATAAACTGAAATTGATCCGTAAACCCATCACTAGATCCCTCGACATAGACGGCTGGCACATCAGTGCTCTTCTGCCACTGATCCATAGTAAATCTCACGTGTACACTTTTATGAAATGAAAGATTCCTCACGCGTATCGTTCCCTTAATACAGAAAGAAATTGGATCCTCGACGAAAGCATTCTCCACAACCACCATCGACATTGTTAGTCTTCCTAGATAATTAGGTAAACTCACTGGTTGTTGAAAGAGAGCAAGAAGAGTTCTCGTTGGAATTTTTTGAGAGTGTGAATCCACATCACAAGTTAGTAGATCTTTATACGCCGAGCTTGGGACACGTGGAATGTCATCCAAATATGTTCGGACATCAGCCAAGTCCAATCCAAGAACATCTGCAAACCGTACGATTTTCTTACTTCCTGGTGTCCCTGGAGGAGTTTTCCCTGTCTTTAGTGAGGAACAACGTCGTACCCGTGGATTATCATCTGAATCTGAATCCTGATCATTATCACTGTGCTTCTCCGGGGACCCATTAAAGTTGAATGATCGCAAAATTAAATCTTCAATAACTTCCTGAATGATTAGAGTTTTAGCTGACAATTCCGGTAATTCCTTAGTAGTTTCAAACTCATTCAAATCATATTCAGAGGCATGTTGCAGGCGATTATCATTGGCATCTCTTTCTTCAAAACTGTTCGGAACAAAATGGTCGTTAAGTAGAATTTCAATGTTGCTAATATCTTTGCGAAAATCTTCTTTGTAATTTATTTGCAGTTCTTCATTGTTGCAATTTGCTGTGAGTTCAGCCCACTTCGGATCGTTTTCGATGCGCTTGAGATTAAGATTAGTTTGAAAGTTTTGCGCAAATGTGTCGTTTTGGTCTAGTTCCATTACAGCGCATGCGCGAACGACTTTCGGGATTCTACAACATAACAAAACAAACGGAGTAAAATGCAGTGCCACAAATGCACAATGACAATATCAAATAGCGCGTTCGCGACTTTGTTTACAAATTTTATCACCGATTATTGTGCGTGAGCGTAATTTGTTCTATTTTTGTCCGATTTTAAGCCCACTCAACTTATGTAAACGATTTCGGCGTTTTGTTTGTAAGGATCTACCTTAGCGTGTTGGTGTGAGCGTTTGTTCAAGAGATTCCCGAAGGAATGCGCCGGCCACGGTGGATGCACGAGCGTGAATGCAGCACGACGATGTCGCCGTGTTCGCAGGCGGGATGAGCGACAAGGGCATGAGAAGGTCAGGACGTCGTCGTCGCCGTGATCGAGCGCAGTGCCGGAACGCAAAGCGCGAATAATGTGCGCGCTGCCGGTTGGCGTGGTGGGAGAACACATATTCGCTACACTCACGCACGAATTTAGCGCATGTACCGAGCACGGCCAGCCGACTTAAGTCAATTGAGATGCGCTCGAGTGCTGTAGAGATAAGTTCACCTACAGGATGTAGCGCGCATCTTATGTAGCGTTACGTTGGAAAACGGAAGACTGGGATAAAAATAAAACTTGCCGATTTCAGATTCAGGACGCCCTGAATTTTTCTCTTCCGTATGAATCGGGAAAGTTTTGGCGTCGTACGGCTGTGGTTTGGGCGTCGCGACGTCAATGAACATATGTTGGTCAGCGGTGATACAGGGAAATTTCGATTTATTGCGCGTTTTTTCGCTTTCAATACAAATTCGAATAAGTTGGCAGACGTGAAACTCGAAATAACAGCCGCTTATGTTATTTTTATTAATAGCCTTCGAACGTCGTGGTTTCTGCGTTATATTCGCGATTCCCAGGATTGAATTATGTCCTGCATTTATTGCATTAATTTAATGATCTTGTCTAGAAACTAGTTTGGATTAATAATGCTATTTATCGACGTTTGTTTTCGTTTTGCCTTCACACTGATTATCTTGTTGCAATTATGTGACAATAACAAATATTTAAGACTGCATTTAAAATGATAATAAACATTTTTTAAATTATACTGTCAAAAATGTTCAAAAAGTGTATTTTTAGGAACATTTATATTGCATACTTCTGAAGGAGTTTAAAGCTAACGAATAAAATAATGATTGTTATCTGATAATACCAGAGAACAATTCAAATTCCATCCTATTTTCAACCTTTCTGGTGTCTGAAATTTCATCCGTCAACGAACGTTTATGTTCAGATTGTTCTTGGACAATTGTGAATGTAAGCACTTGCTATTGCAACTTGTTTTGTTGGCTGTATGACAATTTCTAGTAAGCTTGATCTAGGTCAGGGTTTTTTGAAACTTTCCTTGTATATAAAGTTGTAATATTGAAAACCAGTGGCGACTCACAACAGAGATGCAATTATCTGATTTTCGTCCCAAATTAAATTTATCATAAAAATATAATTAACATACTAATGTAACAAGTCTTTCAAACTTGTATCTGTTTTGCTAAAATTACTTTACGAATGTTTCAAAATGCATTACCCTGCTAATTTCCTTGTTTCGAAATTTAATAAAATCCATTGTATGAATTAGAAAATGTTAATTTGTTTTTTTCGTGAAGTAGCCACATTCTTAAAGTAGGAGACTGAGTAAATTTCTGGATGCTGCTCTTCAGTTCTTGTACGGTCCTTGGACGGATGGGGAAACATCATTATCATCTGCAACATATTTTAGCAATGGTTGTCTATATTTTCCTATAGCAAAACATAGTTAGGGACGTCCAGCTATCCTTCCATCATTTAGGTGGTCACAGCCAACAGGATATTGCCTTAGAGGTATTTCCTGGTGGTCGTGATATTATCACTAATTTCTTTGCCTATCTCTGAGGGTGGTGGTGCGTTTCATTCATTGTTGGCGTATTGTAGACGATTCGTTTTTGATGGTTTCGGATGCGTGCAGTACAGCTCGGACGCCGGTTTTGTAAATTCATGTTTTGCTGGTTATGCTCTTCTGGCGATTTCTTTATATGGTGATTCGAAGGACACGTTCTATTTTAGGGGAAAATATAAAAAGAAATCGGGAGTGCGGATTGGCCGCTATAAATCGTCCCAATTTGAGATTCGATATCTTCCCGAAGTTTATATCGTTGCGCTGTCTTGTTTGAACCATGTATATCTTAAGGCCAATGCCAGTGGAAATGAAATTCTATAACATGTTTACATACTGATCCGAGTTTCTCAAGGAACCATGGACCGATAATTCGAGTAGTGGAAATTTGCAACCCACTAACAATGAGACTTAGGATGCTACGCCTCCTGCCGTGCTATATTCTAATTGTTTTTATTAACTTGAAGTTCAAATGGAACACTTATTAGTACCAAAGCTAATCATTGATATATGATCCATACTGCTAAATATTTCGGAACTCCCATTTTGGTTTTTGCTAAAATAATAATAATTCATGGCTGTAGTGCCATCAGTAATTATTGTTATTAACCAATTTTTCAAAATATGTTCAACATAGGATTTGATTGTTTCATTGTGGCAAGTATGCTGTGCTTATTAATGGTTCCTTTTTTATTTTACCGTGTATTGACTGCTATGGTCATTAGGTCTATTCAATTCTTTTTCAAAGTAATTAGTCATATTATAGGCTAACACTTGATTTTAATTGATAAGAAGATGAATTCACTTTACTATGCGTCCCCACCGAGAATCGAACTTGGCAGGACAAATGGTTCCAAAACCGAATCTGTCCCGATTGCGTTTCAACGAGAGTGGGGAAGATATGAAATTCTTCATATACTCGAGAAAGGAATTAAATATAATTCCTCCTATTTAACAATAAACTACCTTGGAATCGAACGTGCTAAATCCTAAATCCTAAATCCTAAATCCTAAATCCTAAATCCTAAATCCTAAATCCTAAATCCTAAATCCTAAATC
>WSZQ02067724.1:0-19906 GCA_019419845.2 Weissflogia rhopalogaster
GAATTACCGCACATGTTAATATTTTCAAATTAAGTATAAAACTTTGTACATGAATATGATCATTATTCTGAAGATTACATAGTAGTAGTAGCTAACCTTTTATTTTGGCATTTAACATTACCTTTACAAGAACCATTCTCCAGTAGACTTTTAAGTACATCAAAAAAAAAACTCAACAATAATTTACTACTAATATTTACAACCAAAATAAATAAAAATACAACTGTTGTATTTCACCCCACTTTATTGAGTCATACCTCTCCTCCACTTCCTTCTGCTCTTCCACCTCTGGACCCCTTTCACGCACAAACCATTCAAGCGTTCCTGACTCGCTTATCATTGCTTCCACTATCTGCTCAGATACACCCACATTCTCATACTCCCTTTTTCTGCTTTCTCTCCATCCACTCACCCCTTTCCTGGCACACCATTCCCATATATCCTTCACCAATCCTTCACCAAGATAAAATATAGATAGATATTTACAGCACAATTAGTTATTTAACATTTTAATACACTTTCCCCGCCCCATTCTTCTCTTCCAACGCTACGAGATCTAATCTTACTCGCATTTTCACACGTTTACATATGAATACATAAACACGTTAAAGTATATTCATTTTTAACACGTGTGATGTTATTATTATACTGAATTACATCATTAATTCTCATTCCGGAAACTTTCTTCTATGTGCTAATACCGTATACTGTTTAAAGTATGACCTTTATGTATAAATTAGCTGCACTCTACAATTAAACATTAAAAATATACTATGAATAGACCCAAGTTATTATTTCACGAAGTACTAATCACCTTATGATATAAATCACAATATAAACCTACACTTCCCATTTTCACTAATTATTGAGAGATTTATCGGATAATATCTTCGTCAGTTGCTTCAATCATTATATATTTAAATCAATTCGTGTTGAAAATTGATTAGAAACGAGACTATCGTATTGAGGCCCACTTTATCTTCACTTACTAGATCATTTATTTGCCACTAAATGAAAGTTTATGAGTGACTCTACTGTTTTAAATATTAAATTGATGTTAAATGAGGCTATAAATACATATTACACAAAAATGATGGTTCTTTATATTGGTAAATAAATAAACTGAAATTGCTTAAATTTTTAGATGGTATAGAACATCTGTGAAACACATTATTTATTAAATAATTTCCAGTACGTCCGCAATTGACCACTTTCTGCAAGTTTCCAGTCAGACAAGATCGTGGTCATCACGTCAACAAGATAGTAAACATATTCTCAAGAGAATCGAGTAGGCAGCAAGAAAAGAAGTTTGACCTAGTCCTGGTCCATTCTGACCTAGTAATCGTCGACTAATCTCGTTTATACTCATATTGCTTAAGTTATTTGAGTAAATGCCACTTTAAGCGATAATTTCGTCAGTGAAGTAGAAAAAAATCGATTGGTTTGGTGTATTGCTGACTAGGAGAATTCTTCATGGATTATGCGATTAGTGAGTACATGACCTTAGTCTACCCACGCTTTATGTAGGTTATTCAAGATCAATTGCGTTGTTCTTCCTCAGAATGAAAGCTGATTGCAAACTTTAAGATTAGTGAACATGGAGAGAACGAACGGCAAAATAATTTCCAATCAAATTAATAGGGGACGAAAACAAAAGAATGCAATTCTCAGTTCTGTTCATATTACGTTCATATTTCTTGTTACGGTTCCCATGATTTTACGAAATTTTAGGAATTTTCTTTCTACTGCTATACAAATTATATTGTTTATTTCATGGGCCGAAAGACTATGTAGTCGATAACCTATTGTTCTCTTGCAATAAATAATAATGTGTACATGAAAAAACAATAGTGGAAAATTCAATTGAATATCATAATTGATTAAGAAATACCATTCTTTAAAATAAAACCAACAGCTATATGATGACAGTACGGCATACCAAACTCTATAATTACAAGTAGTATAAGTCATGCGGTGTTAATTAGAAATTTTCTATACTTGTTCGTGGTTTAAATTATACATGCGGTGATTAATTCGCACCATACGCGCTTAAACGAAAGAAATTAGTTTACTCACACTACCAGTTCGCGGTCAGTATAATTTTAACCCAATTCCATTTCAAGGCCATTTCCGGATAATGTGATAAATTGTGATTTGCGGCAAGATTAATACTTTCACCGTACGAACCCACAATCATAGGCTATGAAATTTCTAAGAATATTACGTTTTCGCTGCGTTTGTTATAAATTATGGCAAATAGTGTCTACAGATAACCTTTGCCTTACTATTTTAAATTAATTTCTTAATTAATTAGTATTTTTAGCGATGAGTATGTTTTCCGAGTGATGGGTTGCTGGACCAACGTCTAAACCCCCTACCAGGAGGACCAGGAGTTTCTGTCGGTTTTTTTTCCATTGAAAGAATGGAAAAGAAATTGCTCCGGAATGGGAATTCCAATCAACGAAACCTGCTTGTACAACCTAAACTTTGCGGATGGTCAGGTAATTATCGCCCAGGACACTTTTGATTTAGAGTTCATACTGCGTAGACTATATACGTAATACCTGAAGTGGGGCCTCAAAATTAACAATAGTAAAACCAAATACATGCAAATCAACAGCAATGCAGAAACAGAAGTGTACTTAACAGAGAGCATCATAATCGAAGAGGGTCAAAATTTCAAATACTTAGGTGTGCTTATAGACCAAAGAGGCATAAATGATACAGAAAGAAGAAAGAATAAAGTGAAGCAGGAAAATATTGGAGTGTATTAACTCTTTATGGTGGGTCAAATCGCTGTCAAAGGATACAAAGAAGCGAATTGGACGGACGATGGTGGAGTCAGTCTTGTGCTATGACAGTGAGTTATGGGTAATTGACAAACAAATGGAACAACGTATAGAAGCAACTGAAATGGACTACCTCAGCCGAAGTGCAAGAATCTCAAAATTAGAGATAGCGGGGCTATGGTTTTAGTTCGGATAGGTCAGGTCAAGAGATCTGTCAGTCCCACACTCAGGCTATAAAAGCTTTCCGCAAACCGCAATAAAAAGAAAAAGAAAAAAAGTTAGCTTAGGTAGCACCTGTGATTTTCTTATGTTTTTTAGATCACTTGGTCAATTCAAATGTACGAGTCCGAGATTTTGTTCGCCGCTTCAAAGTTTGTAATTTTACATAGACATAAACGTCATGTTTTCTCGAAATCTAGATGAGTGTAGCATCTTTTTACCATATCCTTCGCGCCATTACCACATGTATATTTTATATTTACTACCGACAGTTTTAACACATTTTCTACATTGCAATTAAAACAATTACGCGCCTACACAAGTTAATAAAAATCATTAAGAAAAGTGCTAATGTGACTTTTATTACTAGATAAATATACTTAATAATTAACGTACATGGTCAACAAATTATTTAAGCAGTTGAATTTTTCAAAGCGTTCAAGAACTTCAACTTTCTAATAGAATAAATTTTTGGTTAACTTTTTTCGACATTGTTTTTTTGTTGTTGTGTATTTCCGTTAGATCTTGACACCGATTGTTATTGTTAAACCTCAAACAGTTTCTCAAGTGTTATATAGTGTTCAAATCTCTTTAATTGGAAGACTTAATTGTATGTACACTTTGTCATTGTTATTTATATGCATTAAATAACATTATAAACATTAAATAACTGAATATAGCCTTCTTATAAAAACATTTAATAATATTTAAAGTACACTGTAACAATTATAAATTATATATAAGGAACCTTTATTTTGGCATTATCCTCTCCTATCCTCTCTATACATTAATATAATTCATTCAAACCTAATTATCCAATTATACAATAAATACATTCATACATAATCTAAACCACAATACTATTACATAATATCTACATATACAATTAACTACCCACCAATTAATACTGCGCTTCTACGCTGATTTTTTTTTTCTACGGGGCCGAATTCGAAGCGACACCATAAGAGCTGAATTGGACGTGGAAGACATAGCCAAGTGGGACAGGCACAGAAGGCAATGGAACGATCACGTCGACAGGATGGCAAAATGGGCAAAAACCAATCGCCCCGCCACCAAAAGACCGATAGGGAGACCACCGAAGAGGTGGTCAGAATCATGGAAGTCAACGTCGGAAGAATCATGAAGCACCACAAACAGGCATGAGCCTACCAAAAAAGAAGAGGATGAGGAGGAGGTGGATAATTTTCTTAATTATAGCAACATTATTCCTCCCCCCACCCTTCCCCCAACCATTTTATAATATTCCCGACCTTCCAGTCATACCAATTTTTCCATTTCTCATTTAAAGGCATTGATTCCCTCGCCATATGCTCCCAAGTATCCAATCCATCCTGATACAACACACACACACGTCATATATTCTTTTCCCATCCATAATTTCCTCCCTTGTTTCTCTCATTCGCATCTCGACCGGGACAATCTAATAAGTGCCTTGCGGTTATCCCTGACCTACTGATTCATATGCCTTTCTTCTAGTCACACTCCATTCACTCGTTCCCTTTCGTACGCCCCATTCCCATACCGACTTAACTAACCTTCCATTCTCCATTCTACCCAATCTCTCCTCATACCTGGCCACCCTGCTTAGCGTCTCCCATTTTATAGACATTCTTCCTATCTCCTGCAGTACTATATACCTAGGAGTTGATCTTTCCAAGCCTAGCAGATCCTTGATGAACCAGGTATGTTCTTTATCCAATATTTCCCATTCTTCCATACCCCACACTTCCACTCCATACATCAATCTTGGTAAAACGCATGCATCCCATATCCTCAATACTACATCCCAATTATTCCCCCATATTTTACTCCATCTCTCTTTCACTACCATCCAAGCACTTACCTTGCACCCATTTCATATGCTCACCCCACTTTCCGTTCGCCTTAAACATAAAACCCAAATATTTGAAGATATCAACTCTTTCAATCAATTGTTCCTTCCATTCCAGGCTCTCCAAAAAAATAAAATTAAAAAATAATGTATAAATTATCAACTATTTTAAGAACTAAATAACGTATTTTTTTATTGCAAATGCCTAATCAACAATCTCGAGATTTATCTAATCTCGAGATATAATGTAATCTATAAACGGAAAAGTTATCGTGGTAGTTAGTACCAAATAAATTGCATTCGTCACACCATGAATTAAACGCAGTGCACATGCTCAAACACAAATTGCATAGAAATTATAGAAATCTAAGATATGCACATGTAAAATCACTGAATTTCATTACCGCGCAGTGGAAAGTCTTTCACTTCCACATGCACCTTCATTTCATGGTATACGGAAGACATGTTCGTGAAAATGGAACATAGTGAAACAGAGTCGAGATTAAAATATAAATTGGTCAGCAGTAGATATGGTATCCTCACGGCATTACTTTTGCCTATGCTATCGAACTATTACCATCCTTTTTCACTTCATCGGGTTATGCTCTGCGGCTCTACGCGACGATTCTCTATGCTGAATATCACGCAATGCAAAAGTATGTGGTATGTAGGTTAATGTAATGTGCGTTAATTGATGATTTTTATTAATAAATCGTTGCTTTCCACAACCATGCAATGCGTATATATTGCAGTAAAACAGATTTGATACACTTTTAATGATGATATTGCACATAAAAGTGATTGTAATTTATTTGCTTGGGCGAGTTTTTAAGTCGTCCATTCGAGGTAATTTTCCTGTTTATAAAATCTAGAAAATTCGTTTTTCCAAGTGGAACAAATATACGTTATAATTAATGTATTTAAATCTACTCCCACAAAATTGTTTTTAAGCAGCTTATTGACTAGGAAAATTCAAATTGATTCTTATTCATTAACAACCCCAAGAAATAATGTTGAAATTGGAATGGTGCTCATAGCAAAAAAAGAATAGAATAGTGAAAGTGCCCTCTTGGGATATCCAGATCCTCGTCTATTCGAATCGAGAAAAATGGAATCAATAGGGCATCGTCAGATAACAAGTGTTATTGAACTCATAAATATTTGCATTTGTATCTATGTTTATATTTGTATTTGTAGTTCTGTTTGTGTTTGTGTATTTGTACTTATATTTGCATGTGTACACTTTCCAAACTATTTGGGCGCCTTGTGTTCACACATAAGAGCTGATAGTTGGACGCGTCCGCACATGATGGAAAATTGAAGAGGACTTGCTCCCTAACTACGTCAATAATAATATACCGAAATTTAATGAGGAAACTTCCAGGTGCATGAATGATTTGAAATTTTGTGTATCAATGAGATATCGCTAATTAAACAAACCCTGCAATTTTCAAGAATATAACTAACTTAGAAATAGGTTTGCCGAAAATGTTATGAAAATCGATCACTGTGCGACGCCTTACTTGGTTTTTTGCTTTGTAAATTAATGTCACTTTTTTTCATAAGGTGGGTTGCAAAATATTTTACACTCACATACCTGGTAGCGGTCAAAATAGTTTGGAAAACGCTGATATAGTCAATATAATTAGGAATAATATATTGAAGGATATTGAAGGAATCTATGAAGATACATCATCCCACACAAAACCGTGACAAGAATTACGAGCATGCAAAATAACCCGGCCATTTCGAACTCATATAATCATTGGAGATATTAATTGTAATTGAACAACAAATTTCGTTTGAACCACCGACAGCTTACAGATGCTACCACACTGGAAAAGGCAAGATTTGTGTATCTGAATTTAAGCTAACCTTATGAGAACCAAAATGCTCCCTACCAGACATTACGAACGACGTGGCTTAAGGCAAGAACATCACTGACACAAATTTGAAATCTCTAAAAATTGAATATCCAAAACCCGACATACAACCTACAAAATCTTACATGTACCAGCTAATTCATAGTTGAATAATTCACGTCTCAAGTTACTCTCGACTTTACCAGACTCTCAATGGCATAAAAGGAATCAAATTATCATAGACGTAAATAGTCCTTTCAGCCTTACTTCACTTACTCATATATTCAAATTGCAATCTATACTAACAATGCGCAATTTGTACTTGCATACCAAGGCAATTAAGGTAGAATACTCAACAATTAATAAACGTTTCCACATATTCTAACCTAGACAGTTCACATTAACCTCAAAGTACATATAAGACCGTAGTACACTCACCTCATTACGTGTAATTAGCGAGATGCGTTAATTCTCATTTGTTGATCACGTAATAGCTGCCACCAGGCACATTCATTTATTAAACTTTCCACTCTGTTAACGAAATTCTTTAACTGTATTCACTTATTAGGCTAGCGTAAATCTACAGATTTTTTTGTTAATTCTGGTAATCCAAGATGTCTTCTTGTTGGCGACGTAGATTTGGAGGTAATTCGAACTCGTCAATTTCTAGTCTTCATGAACGGTCTCGACGAAGTCGTGAGAAGAGGTTATGTTGATCCCTGACGTACCAGATTTCCTTTAGGTTTTAACATGGCTATTTGTGAGACGAGGTTATGTTGACTCTTGAGTCTCTTGCCTTGACAAACATTTTGTGTAAACCTTTACACAAAAAAAAGAAGTAGGAAACGAAGTTTTTTTGCCAAATGTTGTATATCTGTCTACCGCACAATGAGAGAGTTAATTAAATGTTCTTGAGTTGATTTCGTACGCTTGAATGAATATCTGCGCTCTGTTTTTATTCCATCTTGTAGGATGCTCTCGTTTTCGCAGTTGCAAATAATTTTCTGTTCAGCTTTTGCATTTTTCAGACTAGAAAATTATAATAATTTACAATTGCTTGGATGTAATTTACAGCACTGATCTGATTGATGTTGCAGAAACGTCTGTGTTGACCTCACAATCAGACCAATTGATTATTGGAAAGTTTAAAACTTTTAACTTCTGTTTATCACTTAACAATCTCAATTTTTTCTCCGAAAACTAGTCCGATGCGAAGCCATTCAAAACTAGTTTACACATTTATCCTCTTTCACTGCACTTTTAAATTTCATATAATTCTATTGTTCCTGAAGTTCTTCTTTGGTTTCGAAGCAAAACTTGATCAAGTTCACGCTTTTAAGCACATGCTTCTCTCTGCGACTCCGTTGTTGTAATGGCACAAGTTTTGGGTGCGCTTCTTTCACTCGATCTTACGATCCGAAATCGAATTGTGCATGCGAAACTGCTGAGCAGAGTTAGCGGCTGGTAGACACTCGGTGGCGGATGGCAGGTATATGAGGAAGAACTTTCGTCCGGCTATCATCTTTTCGGGTGGGATAGTAAAGAGATGTGTGTTCTCTAATTAGTATGGAAGGGGTCTGCCATCGCAACCGCGCATATTGTGGCTCTAATCTCGCAAACATTTAGCATTTGTTTGATACACACACACACACACACGCGCGTTTTGTGTAACTTTGAGCGGTTTATCTCGAACTTTCATTCACACACTAATCTATTTTTTTTCTACGTGGGTTATATACAGGATGTCAACCAATACCAATGTAACTCGTTTCTATTGATGACCATTTAAAATATAGTTCGTTAGCATTTATATCGTTCGCTTGAAATTAATTTAAAATAGAGAAATTAATTATTTAGTTCCAATTCAATCAAGAAAAATAATAATTTATTATTTTAATTACATCAAACTAGGTTTTTTTTTCCTATTTCCTGAATCATTTCGTATTTCTCTCAAATTAAATATTTACACTATAAAATATCTGTGTCATTATAATAAATGTAAATTACTTAACTTTAAGATAAAATCAACAAATGTGCACTTGTCGTGTTCTTTGCAAGACATGTCGACTGTATAATGTAAACTGTAAACCATGTTGCCATGTATAACAATAAATCTGAACAAGCACAATGAAATAAACCACACAATAAACAGAATTTGAACGAGTTTCTTGGCCAAAATGAAGCCAAAACAATATGCAGACATGTTGGTCTTTACATGTTCGTTGAAAATTTGGTTGATAGTTGCCATATTGAAGAATATACTACCGTTATTTAAGAAAGTTGACATTAATGCATTTTATTAAATTGTGTAAAATTTCGTTTAAATATTTTTGCAAACGAACAAAGAACACGAAATATCTTCCAAGTTAATCATGCTTGAGAAGTTTGGAGCTATTTGGATAATCTTGACACAGAATTTTTTAAAAATAGTTGATATTCATGTGTGCAACATCTGTAGGCAAGGAACGCGTGAACTTCTGACCGAATAGCGTCTTCGTGACATGGAAAAATCGAAATTGATCTTCAATCTTTAGAGTAGTGATGATCATAAGATGTTGGTATGAAACCCAAAATTGGTGCTATGATAATATTTCGAGTGTATCCATAAAACGCTCTTTGCTTTGTTATAATATTTAAAAAAATATTTAACCAAATCTATGGTAAAGAAACAACTCATTGTTATATTGAATTAATTCGCAGAAAAGAGAAAGGTGACTAGTCATGCGAAGTTAAATACCAAAATATATCAGTATTGCGATTAAAAGTTGGCCGTAAAGAAAGAAAAAATATGTCTTTGGACTCTGCTAGGTGCATAGCAGAGTCCAAAAACACAATTTTTCATTTTCCTAATTTCTTTATAGTTTGTTATCTTAAAAATGGCATAAAAATGTTAAATCGCAAATAACAAATCGCAAATTACTATACAAACCATTGTACTTTAAACAAATTAGCACATTATGGAGTAGCAATAATTATTACCTCACCTACAAATATTGACATATGTGTATTTATTTCATATAAATTTGCTCGAGGATTCGAACCCGTCCACCAGCGTGATACGCCGTGGTGCCACCCATTAAGCTACCCAGGCGGGCTTGCAAATATATTTAATAGCTATATCACATATGTACTGGAACACATCATTAACACCAAAACAAACAAAAACCCGTTTCGAAACTTATATAAACAATTATAATAATGATGACTTGTCTGTTTAAAGATATTGCTCTTAATTTCATAGAAGGATTTATACAATAATTAAAACAAGATTAATGTTTAATTGCCTTTACATACAATTAAACAATTAAAACACGACAAATTTATGAAATTCCCAAAGCGTAACAACAAATTAATACGCAATTTTCACCAGTCTAACTAGAAAAAGCAGGTTAATGAAAAGCAAGCCTCAGAAGTCTTCCACATATGTTTTATGACAATCGTGAGTCATAAAACATTCGATAAAGTCGGTTTTACGGTTGTTTGCAACGTGAATCCGACATTTCTTGAATTGAACATTTATAGTTTATCTAAATTCGGTACAATACAATAAATTGAGCAACAGTAGCATTCAGTGTTCATGTACAAGTGAGCAACAATACATGTGGAAGTTTTATAGAAGTACCTCGTTCAACAGAGAACAATTAGTTCAAGAATATTTTCGTTTCTTTAGCTTGAAGTACTATGACAAAAAGTAATAAAGATAAAATCATCTAGAAATTCCTTTAAGAGTTAAGTGTGTTTATATTTTCTAACCATTTGGTCTTTCCTGACATCTCCTTTTCACCATCTTTAAAAGGAAGTCAGTCAGTCAACGATAGGAAAATAGGAAGCTACCGGTTTTCCATTCGTTTTCATAGTTATAACAATGGGAAGTTGCAATGTAAATTGAAATATACTTTTCGTAATTAAATTTTGAATCAACGGTAATTGCAATGAAAGCAATTAGTAAGATTTGCACTGATAAGTACATAAACTTAACATTAAAAACTGCATTGCACAGTTAGTTATACATTCATTGACCTGTAATGTATGTGTATTAAGATACATTCCCATCGGACTTTATCTAGTATCGTATTTCAATGATGAAAGATGACACCAGTTCTTGTTTTATCAAAGGTAGGCAACGTGTTTTGTTTGGGGTCAAAATCAACAACCATCTAAATCGAATCATAAACAATCAAAATAATTTTATCATCATAACAAGGGAAATGTTGAAATTAGTAAATGGGTTACTGGATGACCCGCGGGAGATACGCTATAAGCAGCTGCTTTAATTATACCTCCTTTTCCTTAATGATATTTTTACGAGAATATCAGAATTTCTGTCAGAAATGATAGTATTATAGCTTATTTCCAATTGGAATCTGTTAAACAATAGTAGTACTAGTAGTATGACCTTTATTGGCATTCATCCTTTACACCATTTTACATTTTGCTGCCAATAAACTTCATAGAATAAATAAATAAAACAAAAATATAATCCATAACAATAAGACAAAATAAAGTAATTTAAGCACATGTGCAACTATCATGCTTTTTCATCATCCGTCATCACTGGCAGAGGATGCCCTCAAGAGGGTGTTCTCTCACCCTCTCTATGGTGTTTGGTGGTTGACGACCCCTAGATACCCTGACAAAGGCAGGGTTTAAGACAATTGGCTATGCAGATGACGTAGCCATCATCATAAAAGGGAAATATGATACCAAGTTATCTTCCCTCACTCAAGGGGCATTAAACAAGCTCTACAAATGGTACTAAAGTGAAGGGTTCAACATCAACCCGGCAAAAACAATTATCGTCCCTTTCACACGGAAAAGGAAAACGGACCTACGTCCTCCTGAAAGGGGAGACGCAGCGGGAATGGATCAAGAATTGGCATCGTGCTAGTCACGAGACCGCCTGGAGGGATGAAGAAGGTCCTAGGCAGGCGACCTCACAAGCTGCAGACTATGTAAGTCGGAGGTGGAAACAACCGAGTACTTACTCTGCACTTGCGCATCCCTAGCACCGGAAAGACTTTCTTTGCTAGGCAGCGAGCAGTTAAGTCTTGCTGAAAGGGAAATCGGTCAAGAAGATTCTAGCTTTTTCTAAGGTGATCTCCGTTATTGACCCATAGTATTGGTCCATGCACAATTGATCAAAGCTGGTCGCAGTGCTAGTGGCGTTGACCGCCCAGGATTAATTGAAAAAATTTGATTAAATAAGTACCATTTCAACAAAAAATAATCAAACCCTTAAACTATTTTATACCTGGTCTTCGGCTTCTCTCCCTCGCCCTCTCACGCTTCCTCCATTTACACCTCCAATAAAACGCAATATTGCCCCGAAAAACGGAGACAATTTACATTATCTCGCGTGATATGATTCCGTTCTTTAAAACTAGTTGTCCTGATTAAGCGGATTCTGCAGTCTGCACAAAAAATTTATTATTGATGCAAACTTCCATTTTACACACATTTCAAAATCTTACAATTTGTTAAGTATATAATAACTTCCACTTATTTACCACTCTTATCAATTTTGACAGATATTAATTATTTAAAATTACTTGAAGAAGATTAAAGTTATCTTTTTTTTATCCTGGTGATAACAATATAAATAAAGTTTCTTAAAACCTACGAAAGTGGATTATAAATATTATTAAATCTACTTGAGGCAAACCAAAGTTCATCTAAACATCTATGTGATGTAAACCGCGTACAATCTAAACACTGCTATAATTGATTGTGCTGTCTATTTAATGACGCTTCTACGTCACAGCTCTATTTATAACTTCTGTTCAAATGCAATTACCTCCCTCTACCATTTCATTAAATCTTGAAAACTTAATTTCCAACTAGACATTCACTTTCCCAGTAGGATCTCAGGCAATCTCTGCATGTATGCAGACAGATAACATAAATCATACACATATTTATCAGTTCAAGCCGATAAAACGCGGGAGTGTAATTTTTATCATTTTATGTTCCGGAGTCGACTTCGGAAAGCATCGCGTTATATTTCACAGTCTAGCAACACCTGCCTAGTTGACCTGTTGTCAAGTGTTTGAGCTGTTTGAAACGGTTTTGCAATTCGAATAACAGTGAAGTGTAAACTTTGTCGCAGGAGGCGTCTTAAGAATAATGGAGCAATTATCCACGGTACAGAAATTACTCAAAGTGGTCGCACCGGCACCAGAATGTGCCGGAAATAAGATTACAATTGTAGGCGTTGGCCAGGTGGGCATGGCGTGTGCCATCAGCATTTTAACTCAAGTAAGTTAACAATGAACATTTTAATACGTACCGTAAGTTATTAACGACAATTCAGTCCAGATTTTCGGCCAAATTATGAATGTGTATCAAATTCAAATGTCCCTACCACTGCAACTGTTTCCCTTGTATACATTTCTCCGATCCCTTGTATTTCTAGTTCCTTCCTTATGTCCATATTTCTAACTTTATCCATTCTTGCGATTCCTAAAACGCTTCTTAGGTACTGTATTTCTGCTGCCCTTATGTTATTCTCATATTACATTCCACGTCTCGCTCCCGTATCGTAGAATTGGCCTATATATACTCCTGTACATTCTAATTTTTGTTCTTCTAGAGATTTCATTTTTAGTTGTTATTACCCTATACAGTAGGGATGATAAAAAAAATCGGTATCGATAAGTATCGATACCACGTGTCGATATTTATCGAATTTTATCGATACTTTAATTTTCGATACTTATCGATAGTATCAAATTAGTCATTTTCGATACTTTTTGACATGCCTGGAAGTGGATCTTTCGAGACCCAAAGATATGATTTTGATAAACCACGTATGTTCCCTCTGTAAGGTTCCCATACGGTGGCCCCTCAGGAAGGCAAGGGGTGCGCCATTCTTGTATAAACGGTGCCTTTATAAAGTTTCGCGCAAATAGAGCGAATTGAGTCCGAGACTTGGGTGTTCGATTTTTTCTGATCCCTGATTTCCTCACAACAGATGAAGGGTAGTCATCAACCAGCAGTCCAACGAAAAATAGTCTGATAGTGTTTGGCTCAGCGGTACGGCGTCGCAGCATGGTGGTGTTCGCGATTGAAAGCGCCGACCGGCTGATGTTCACAGTGTTCATTTCTCTAATTGTGATATAGTTATATAAGCACCTAATACTACAAACACTTTTAGGATGTATCAAGTCACGTTTGCTTAATTGATTGCAATGAAGACAAATTAAAAGGTGAAATGATGGATTTGCAACATGGTTCGGCATTTATGAAAAACGCTAAAATTGATGCTAGCACTGGTTAGTATCTGATTCAATAAACATTTTAAAATCATTAAATAAAACTTGATTATAAAAGATATATTAAATACTGTCTGTTCAATGAATGACTTACTTTTAACTGTACTGATTACAGATTACGCAATTACTGCCGGATCAAAACTATGTATTGTAACAGCCGGGGCAAGACAACGCGAAGGTGAATCTCGCCTCAACCTGGTGCAACGAAACACCGACATCATGAAATTCATTATTCCAAAACTGGTCCAGTACTCTCCAAACACAATTTTGCTCATCGTAAGCAATCCCGTCGATATTCTAACATACGTCTCCTGGAAGTTGAGTGGTCTTCCGAAAAACCGCGTATTGGGCTCAGGGACCAATTTGGATTCGTCACGTTTTCGATATTTAATTTCACAGAAATTGGGAATTGCGCCCACTAGTGTTCATGGCTACATTATTGGGGAACATGGTGACTCTAGCGGTATCCCTACCTTAACTTCTTTAACTTTTATTTAGTAATTATTTTGAAATCTAGTTCCCGTTTGGTCAGAAGTGAATGTATCTGGCATAAGACTCGCCGAAATCAACCCACATATTGGCACCGATAAGGATTCTGAGGGATGGGGAGAAATTCACAAACAAGTTGTCGGCAGTGCGTATGAAGTGATCAGATTGAAAGGATACACATCATGGGCAATTGGTTTGAGTGTATCCAATATCTGCGGAGCGATATTTAGGAATGCAAGGAACATTCAAGTTGTGTCTACACATGTTCAAGTATACTAGTTTACAATACTTCTTTAATATCATAGAAACATTTTAAATGTTGTTACAGGGCATACATGGGATTAACGAAGATGTATTTTTATCTCTTCCGACTGTATTGGCTGAAAATGGTGTGTGTCAAATTACGTTACAAAATTTATCAGAAGATGAGAAAAAGAAGTTACATGCATCTTCTAAATTGATGCAAGAAATCCAAAATGGATTAAAATATTAAAATATGTGCTATATGCAAAATATAAAGTATTAAACATTCTTTAACTATTCGCTTTCCTCTTATATCTGAAATGAACTGAACTATATTCACAACTAGGCCCGACTTATCGTGGATGCGTGGCCCCTACGCACAAGGGCGCTATAATTTACAAATACATGGGCTCGCTACTGAAGACTGCCGGTGATGGACTCTCGCACTGACCACCGATTATGGGGAATTGGTGGACTATATTTATCCAGGAGGGCATCACAGATGGAGGTGATGACGCGACCATTCCTTTGTTGGCCACGGCGGAAACGCAAGATCTCGCGGTGACAATTTCGGCGCATCAGCATTCTTGACGTTTATGTCTGGAGCCATGTGAATCTTAAACGCACGGTTTATATCTAATAAAATCAATTTAGCAAATTGTACGCCACGCACTCTTGATAGCATTCATTTCTTAAATTATTTTTGTTATTTTTTGTTTTCTGTAACGCACCCTTGGTGGTCATTTATATTTGTTGTTTTTTGTGTTTCTTCACCCGTTCTGATATTGTTTTAAAACAACGATTGTAATTATCTATTACAATTCGTGCAAAAGTGAAGTGTTTACATTGTCGAAGGGGTCGCCGTAAGAATTATGGAGCAATCATCAACAATAAAGAAATTGTTTAAAGAGGTCACACCTGTATCAGAATGCGCCGGAAATAAGATTACAATTGTAGGCGTTGGTCAGGTCGGCACGGCGTGTGCCATCAGTATTTTAACTCAGGTAAGTCTATAAGTATATATATATATATATAGAACTCTTCGAAAATTGCAAAAAGCCCTTCTCGGTAGGCATTTCAAAGGTACCCGATAATTCCGTGTTACTCGGTTTTCCACCTTAGCTTTTTGATACTTGTCACTAAAACAACAGGTCCATAGGCAGATATCAGCCCATATAACTTTCATATGTATAGTCTTATTATTATTACACTAAGTGGCATTGTAAACGAGTTTGTGTTCGGATTTTAAACCCGGGCATTTGCAGGCAAAATCATAGTCAAAGTATGATATTTATATAATAATAATAATATCTATTATATTAGATTATATTAAATTGTCACTACTTTCCCATTCCACTTCCTGAAATAAACGAAATTCAGCAGAATTTCAATTATCACAACATCAAATTTGATTTGTACGGATAATGTGAATGATGTTATTTTGTACTTAAACAAAAGTACTTAATACTATACATATTTACAGGATGTGTCAAGCCACATAAGCTTAATTGATTCCGATGAAAACAAGTTAATTGGAGAAATGATGGATTTACAACATGGTTCGGCTTTTATAAAAAACGCTAAAATTGAAGCTAGCACTGGTTAGTATCTCATTCATGAAACTATTTAAAAATTACTATTCTAAACTAAATAGTAAAGAATGTTATAAAACTGTCTGTTTGATGAGTGTCTAACTGTCAACCACATTGATTACAGATTACGCAATTAGTGCAGAATCAAAACTGTGTATTGTAGCAGCAGGGTCAAGACAACGTGAAGGCGAATCTCGTCTCAACTTGGTACAACGAAACACTGATATAATGAAATTGATTATCCCCAAACTGGTCCACTACTCTCCAAACACAATTTTACTCATCGTAAGCAATCCCGTCGATATTCTCACATACGTTTCCTGGAAGTTGAGTGGCCTTCCGAAAAACCGCGTATTGGGTTCGGGGACCAATTTGGATACGTCACGTTTTCGATATTTAATTTCACAGAAATTGGAAATTGCGCCCACTAGTGTTCATGGTTACATTATTGGGGAACATGGTGACTCTAGCGGTACCCCCACTTTGATTCCTTTAACTTTTATCCAGCAATTAGTTTGTTATCTAGTTCCAGTTTGGTCCGAAGTGAACGTTGCGGGCACAAGACTTGCTGATATAAGCCCACATATTGGTACCAATCAGGATTCGGAGAGTTGGAGAGAAATTCACAAACAAGTTGTTGACAGTGCGTATGAAGTGATCAGATTGAAGGGATATACGTCATGGGCTATTGGTTTGAGTGTGTCTAATATCTGTGGAGCGATATTTAGAAATACAAGGAATATTCAAGTTGTGTCTACGCATGTTCAGGTACGCTATTTTACACTACTTCAACAAACACATAGAAAACTTTGTTATAGGGCATTCATGGAATTTACGAAGACGTATTTTTATCTCTACCGTGTGTATTGGCTGAAAATGGTGTCTGTCAAATTACATTGCAAGACTTATCAGAAGAGGAGAAGATCGGGTTGCAGGAGTCTGCCAAATTGATGCAAGAAATCCAAAATGGATTAACATATTAAAATATGTTCAATCAACTAAATATAATGTTTGAAACACTACTTAACAATTTCTTGTTTGATTTACCGGGCATCGACTCATACGGACATTAGCTCTATTCAATACTCTTTGAATGTGCATATTCAATCGGTTTCTAACGTTTGACGTCTTCCGATCGATTTTTCCAGTCCTCTTTTGATAAGCCTCTTCTTTTCATTTCCTCGACGATTCACGCCCACCCTCCCAGCTCTTACGTGAGCGCCCTCTTTTCCGGGTACCAGCGGGTGTCCCGTGGATCATTTTATGGGGGATTTGCTTTTTATCCATTCTTTCGACGTAGCCGCACCACTCTAGTCGCCCGTTTTGGATTTTCTCCGACTATATCTGCTTCCGCATTCATTCTCTTCCGTATTTCTGTACTTCTGCTTTTATCTAGTCTTGAAAGTCCTGCAACTCCACGCCAAAAATAATTTTCACTTTCTAGTGTAATTCCCCATTTTAAAATTGTGTTCGTCGATTTTAAGATCACAGCGGTAACTATAGGACATTTGAAACACATATTTAACTTGTTTTGTCATGTAATTCATTGTGTTATATATTGTCAAATATTTAGTTTGTATTATTTTGTATTACGTATTTCGACTTAATATGTTATCAATATACAAAATTATCCAAATTAGACCTGCTCTTTTCGCAGGATGCATCATCAAGATAATTCGACAAAGATCCACGATGGAAAAATTGTTCACGACGTTGGAGAAGGCACCAGAACAAGCCTCAAATAAGATTACAGTTGTAGGCGTTGGGCAGGTGGGAATGGCGTGTGCCATGGCCGTTATAATGCAGGTAAATGAACAGAGTTTGACATCAAACCATGACTTCAAGCCTCATAATACATTACGACATATATTTATAGGATTTGTCAAGGCATGTTTGCTTAATCGATGACAATGCAAAGAAATTAGAGGGGGAAATGCTGGATTTACAACATGGTTCATCTTTTTTGCGAAATGCTAAAATTGAATCTGGTACCGGTAAGGCCATAATTTATTGCGTTATACATATCATAAAATACTATCTACTCTAATATCATACGTGCAATACTGTTTTAGATTACGAAGTAACTGCAGGCTCAAAACTATGCATTATAACTGCTGGAGCAAGACAAAAAGTTGGCGAGTCTCGCCTGTCCCTGGTGCAACGAAACACCGAGATAATGAAGGACGTTATCCCGAAATTGGTCGAACACTCTCCAGACACTATTTTACACGTTGTTACCAATCCTGTCGACATTCTGACGCACGTCGCATGGAAATTAAGCGGCCTTCCGAAAACACGCGTTATTGGTTCTGGGACCCACTTGGACAGCTCACGTTTTCGATACTTTCTTTCGCAGAAATTGGGATTGGCACCTACAAGTGTTCATGGATATATTATTGGAGAGCACGGAGATACAAGCGGTATTCTCCTTAGAAACCCATTTCTTTAACGCTTACGCTGTTGTTATTCATTTATTTGTTATATAGTTCCTGTTTGGTCCGAAGTAAATGTATCTGGCATAAGACTATGCGAAATTAATCCAGATATAGGTACCGATAAAGATACCGAATGTTGGGGGAATGTTCATAAAGAAGTCGTGGACGCTGCTTATAAAGTGATAAATTTGAAAGGATACACATCATGGTCCATTGGATTAAGTGTATCAGATGTCTGTGCACCAATAGTTAGAAACACAAGGACTGTTAAAGTTGTGTCTGTACCCGTTAAAGTACATAATGCGTTCAATACTTCCAAAAGATTTTAATATACAACATTAATTAAAACATTATTTCAGGGCATACATGGAATTGAACATGATGTTTGCTTATCATTGCCCGCAGTTCTGGCTGAAAATGGTGTTTGTCAGATTGTCAGGCAACATTTATCAGATGATGAAAAGGAGAAGTTACAACAGTCTGCCAAAATAATCGATAAATTACAGAAAGATTTAAACTATTAAACTTCATTGTACGTTTTGTATAATTATTATTACTATTAACATACGACCACTGAATAAAAAAAACAGTACTTTAGCAAGTGAAAACGTTGAAATATCAATGATTTATAACAAAGTTGTTACAAGTATGTCAATTTTGAATTTATAGATTTTACAGAATTGTTTAATTACCTAATAGCCTAAATCAGAAGTCTCTAAATTACGGCCCGAGGGTTAAATATTGCCCACAATTTTACCCGGCCCACGTTTACAATAGTAATCGAGTTTTGCCTTTACCCCAAAGTTTGAACAGCTCTAACACCGTAAAGATGAAGCGCATACATATGAGGACTTTACAGTCGTATGATACGATGTCCAACTAAATTAAGGTATTAATCTTTGCTTTATTTTGCTGAGTACCAAGTCCTTTTCCAACTTCTCTTCTATTTCTTTGTTTGTCAGTCAATGCTCTAGTTCCTTCGTTCTCTTGACTTGTTCCTCCCAGTATATTTCTTCTTATTTGTCCCTCACATATTGCCAGCGATTCATCCTGAATCTTAGTCATGGTGATGGTGATGTCTTATAAGTGTCTTCTATTTTTATTTTTGTGTTTTTGCGAATTTGTTTGCTGTTTAGTACTTTCTTGTTTACATA